>KZ308386.1:407353-423813 GCA_000376725.2 Ladona fulva | reverse complement strand
AATTGGCATTACACAGACCGATATTGAGACAACTATATATTATACAAGTATAATGAAAGAAAAAATACAATATTCACTCGCACTAATACTACACTACAATAATTCTAATAAGTATGCACCCACAACCCACATTCGTAAAAAGTTATTTACATCTATGTACATCTCAACAGCCTATTTTTTAAGGATTTTCTTAAACTTCCTTTCATTTGCAGGGAAGGGAGAATATATATTTAAGAAGGGAGAATACATATATTTATCTTGTTGGGTTATAATTACTCCAAGAAACTTGAAAGTTTATTTAAAAGTAATTAAAATAACAGTATTCCTCTTTTCAACTTTTCGTCGCTTTCAGTCGGTTTAGCGGTTCTTACTATTCCCGAAGAAGATTTTGATAGTATTACCCCCATTTAACTAGTGAACTGAAACCAATATCTCTCCCTCATAACACTCCTTTTAGGTCACGAGAGTATCTCATTTCTATCCTCAAGTGGCCAATCAAAATTAAGTATACACTTCCCTATTGAATGTGCATGTAAAATTTTAAGGGGTTTCTCGAACTGAAGTTGTCTTGCTTTCATCGCATTTCTTTTACTTTGGACCGTTCCTTTGCTTTAGGATTCGATCTTTGTGAATTTAGAGCAGCACTAGAAGATGAGGTTCCTTTAACATCTCAGGAAATACATCACTCCGTTAAAAGCAGCTCTACGTCTTCACTTAACGAAACCGCTTAAAACAAGTGCATAGTCAACTTATTTGGGTGGATTTTAGATCTCAAAAAGATCATCGTCTCCTCAGTTAAATGTTAAATTACGTCTTTTGAAAGCAGTAGGGGTTCAATTCATGGCATAGCATCGATTTGTATGACTGGTAATCGTGAACACTCCTTTCTAAATAGAGACATCGAGCAGTGGAACAGTCCGCAGAAGTTGCTGAGCCTTTCCTAAGAAATTTGAGTGTTTTGTTAAGGGTTTCAGTAGCATAATTAACTTAGACGCGAGGGGCAGCCGATAACGAAATGAGAGACGAGTAGGAGATTGCCTGTTAGTGTGATGTATGGTGGGGGCAGCGGGGGCTCCGGGGATACTATGGTAGCCGTCAAGGTCTATTTGGAAACCTGAAAAATATTGGGTGAGAAGTAATAGTGGCAGGTCGTGTTAATGCTATTTCGGGGCAATAGTAAATCTGATAATGTCTAAATTGCATCAATTTATCATCGCGGTATTTGTAACAATTTACAAGTCTTGTTTATGCAACACTTTTGTTTCCAATTGTGCACTTTTATGAGTTAGTTAAATTAAGTTAACCAGAGTCTTCCTGCGGCGAAATCGTATAATAAATAAAGTATATCGACTACTCAAGTCGTTGAAATACAATGCTTGCAAGTGTTTGTATGTTTCCAATTTAGGTGCAATGAAAATTTGAGATTTGCAATGCATTTGCAGAAGTAAGCGCCAAATGAATCAGCAGCGATTATCTTGGAAATGATTGTTACAGAAGCATAGACTCATTATTGACGGGGTTAGGCCCATGAGGACCTCTCTTCCACTTAACCTCGTATGTCATTGTGATATGAACAAATAAAAATTATAACTAAAAGATAGAGTAATGATAAAAATAACAACAGCAGCAACAACAATAATAATGTATTTCCTAAGGCGAATTTTTAGTCTAATGAGACCACTCTTACAATTAACCTTGTAAAGAGGTATTGGAGGTTCAAAAACGCTCCGTAAACTGTGTTTCGGCAATCGGAACTCGCGTTAAGAGACAAACCGGATTACCTATTTCTGGGTAGTCCCAATGATCATTTCAGAGACAAAGCCTCCATCTTCAGGGGGTATCCACAGGTCTCCAGAAAGAAAGTTGACTTCGCCTCTTTTGTGGAGAGTCCCTGAAGATGGAGGCTATAAAATACAACTAGGTCACTTCCCAAACAGCTTATCCTATGTGATAAACTTCCTTCTATCCTGACTTGATGAAGGGAAAATTTTTTGTTATTCGTCAAAAGGAGCGTGTTAGAACGCAATTTCGGTTAATCGAGTGATAAAAAAATAGTCCTGACTCGTGATATTCACGTTAATTTACTTTTTAATGCATTTACTAAAATAAAAAGAGAGTCAACACAGAAAAACTTGGGTCACATTCCTGTCAAATGGAGGATATACATCTTGGATGGAGAAAAGTGAAACAGCTGTTCTAGACCAAAGCGAAAGATGTAGCAAATCGCTTACTGGATCCTAGAATCCGCCTTTCCCTGGCAAATATTTCAGAAAACCCTATCTCCCGCTCCCTCTATCCATCTACCAATATTATCCCTTCACTATCTGGGTCGCCCCTCTAATGCTTTTCCATCTCCATTGATTTGATATCGCGAGCGAATCTTATCCTCTTTCTTGCTTATCTTCTCCATCTTGCGTCGTGTTATTTATGCGGAGAGACAGGAGAAGGGGTTGCGCAAAATTGGGAGTGAAAATGGCGGTGGCGTTATGGAAGTGACTTTGAGGGCAACCAAGTCGATGGAGAGAAAGGTGCATAGTTTGAGGAACATCACGAGGGAGATATCCTGGTTTGCGTCAATGAAAACTGCTTATTTGTATTTGTCAAAGTTGTTTACTCTGTACCGTATGTAGAAATGCTTCGGTTGGTTGTATTGGAGCGACATTTGTGTCCTTTTTCCTGCTTCCATATCTTCGTAAACAGCATATTTTTCATATACTCTGGCTTAGAATTGAAAAGAATCTAACTTTCATTTAACCTACTGAGGTATGAGTGTTACAGAATAGTGATATTTATCCTGATCGTTCCTAATTGAATGCTACGAAAGTTGTTATTCGTATAGTCACGGACGTTGGTTTGAGCTACGTCGAAATCGGTTTAGATATATGAGAAGTAATGAACTTGAGGTAACTATATATGGTGGAATTCTAATGTCATACAGAGGTTACAGTTAAATACAATCAAATACAAATATAATTTATATGGTTATGTGCAAGGATTAAGGAAAGCTAAATTACTAAGCACGCTTACATTACTGGAAGAGACGCGGCATGGTAGTTCAGTGGTGAGAAAACCTGGTAAGTGGGAGACCTAGGTTCCTGTCCCAGTCATGTTGCTATTTTTCACGTCTCTTATTCCTTGTGGTTTATGTGTGTTGTGGATTGTACTTACATACAATTTTTTATGCTTTTACTGCTTATGAGAAGGAAGGACGGAAGCAAATTTTCTTAGTTGGTGTATGAAAAGAATACCAAGTGCTTAGCCAAGGGAATCTTTTATGATTAGCAGATTTAATTTCTTTTGTATGAGTTGTAATTGGAACTTTTGGTTGCTCGAGAGGGAGATAAATTTCACTAAAAAGTCAATTGAATAAAGGTTCTTATGTTACGACTCAATGGTTACGGGTTAAAATAATGTTAAATTTGAAGAAATCAGTTGATTTTACTATCTTTCCTAGCTGTTACCATAGGGAAGCATTTAAAAATAGGAACGTGAGGATTCAACGGTTAGTAATGTCGTTAATGGAGCCTCAATTGCTTAGTTATTTGCACCAATGGCTCATTAGATACTGAAACAGATAAATCATTGACACATTCACATCCCCAGTTGCAAAAATCAGCGAAAAGCCACATAAAGGTAGTAAAATAGACATATAAATAGATAGTATACGTAATATTTCGCTATTATAACAACCAGGGCGAGTTCATGATTGTACATCCTTATCATTAAACTTTGCTCACAGTTTAATGCTTCCAATTCACCATAAACGATGGTTTTCAACTACATTCTGCCTTTTTTTGAAAAAAATGACTTTTAAGGGGCTTTCGATTGTTTTTAGTTCGAAATTTCAGAACGCAATCAATTTCATTTTCTTACTCTATGAAATTCGGGTATATAAATGTAAGCTATAATCACATTTTATTACAAAAGAGGTATTTGTTTGGATGTACAGGGAATTTTGCGAACTGAAGATAGCCGTTTCCCTGACAACGAGAGGAGCTATCGCAACGCTCCTGCTAGTTGATGCCAATGGAGTTATCGAATTCCAATAATCTCCTTAATGATCGCGGGGTTAAGTTGAATGCGGTATTAAAGTCTTGGATTTATCGGAAACTGGACAACGAGATTTCCAAAGAGTTTGGGAATTGGCCAAAACGAAAGGTCTCAGGTATACAAAGATGGCAGCAGGATATCGGACAAATTTCTTTGCCCCATTGATATTAAAAAAGTAGGTTCACGTCGGATCTCACATTAATAAAAGTACTAAATTTTTCCCTGTCAATAATAGTGGAGTATGCTCCGGACGAGAGTGTGGTTTTATGAAAGATTATTACAGAGAAATTCATTTATCGGAAGCATTTTGGATTCGATAACCGTAGGAGAAAAAACATATTCTATGTTAAACTGCATAATATAGAAGCGCATCGATATTTGTTTTAGAGCTAATTATGGTTTGTTTATCGAAATTACCTCCAAAGTGAATATGAAGTGTGGCATTGCTAAGCATAAGCTTCGGAATCAAGGCTTAATAATTTACAATTCTTCCATAAATACTTGCAAATCATCTGTTATAATTTTCCTTCTCTCAGAACAGTTTTTAAAGGTAAATTTCGCCCAATTCTTCGATATTCATAGCACAAATGTGTAATTTGACTTTTTTTAAAGTATTGATCGACGAAGAAAAACTTTGTTGCGATTTCCGTGAGCGGGAAGGTATAAACTTAGTTAGGGAGAAGTTCATGAACTTTGACCGCTCTTTGGTTGGTAGCTGTTGATTTTGGCATCAACAGCAACCATGAACCAATCAGCTGTCTTTCTAAGATCATAAGTAATTCAAAAACCATTCAGCTGCCTTGTGTCACAGAAACTCGCAATTATGAATCTCTATTCAGCTGTCATACAGGCGAGAGGTGATTGATCGTGACTTCCTCGAAAATGGACATCACCTAAAGAATAACCAGCGCTTCCAACGGAATATTTTAAATCCTGAATGAAATTGAGATTGCAGCTATGGTGATTAGGACGGTTATGTATCAGTGGTTCCTTATGAGCGATACGTCCACAAAAAACGGCCAAATATTACCTCTTTTCATAATTTTCCTGTTACTGCACTTCTTAAGTACACGTTTTTTCAATAATTTCATAAACCCCTATTCTTAGCGTTTGTTGTGATATAAACGACGAATAAATAACAGGCGACTACGGTGCCTCGGAATGGGCTGAAATCGATTAACTTTTTGTCTCTGTTTCCCTATTGTAAGCTATCCCTATTTCGCAACACTTTTCTTGGGATTCTTCTTTTGCATAATTCATTCAATCTCATGGTATAAGTAACTCCTTTTCTCATTCAACGGGATAGTATCGGATCCTATAAGTTATTCTTCTGGATGGAGAATCAGAATATTTTCTGTAAAATTAGAGTCCGCCAATTTATGATATAGAAGATCCGTGTATTCAACTGTTGCCATAGACACGAAGGTTTATGCAAAATAAAGGACGGGACACAAGAAAGAGGGTTCTGGAGGGATAGCTCAATATATATCCAACAGGCAATTGTGAGACCCGGGTTCGAATCCCGTCAGATTTTTTCCAGGTCCGTTTCTCCTTGGGTTTCAGATAGTATACAGTATACCACCAGTTCTTTCTACCCTAACTGATTAATGGAATACTAATGGTTTGTATCTTGATAGAGGGTAGACTATGCATGAAAGCTAATGAGATATGAAATAAGCTGACCAATATCATTAATCAGGTCACCCCTTGTTGAATCATATGATAAGCGTTATCCTTATGCTAACTGTGTAGCACTTGCGTGGAGGTTTTCTATTCATTGACCTCTGACCTTGTAAGGAAACTTAGGAAAAGGAATTCACTCCCCTCTTGTCTAGAAGGTCTCCTACTTCGTTGATGATGCGTGAAAGCATCTGAATTCCATGATCTTAATTAGGGAACACATTCACATAAGGAATCATTTCCTCTTAAATAAAATGCATAGTACATTACAGAATTACGCTGTTAATTACTGCCCCTTTCATATATCACATACGAGACTGTACTGTTGCATTATCTGTAGGAGCAAACAGTATTATGATTCGAAGATAAATAGAATAAAAATATCGATATGATTGGGACTCGAACCCAGGTCTTTCTCAATCCGGGCTCCAACCACTACCATACCTATTCACAAGTGAAAATCATAATCTTCCTCAGATCCTTGAGCAATGTGGCTGCTACAGAAAAGAGTTCATCAAAGTTGATGGTTATTTCGTTCAACCTTTCTTTAATTGTGTGATCTGATTTTATTTTTGGATAATATATTTCGAGAACTCAATATAAAATGCAAAGAAAATTTACTTTTTATCAAATATTCAGTCTTCATCGAACAAATTATGATATAGTTTAGTAGACCGCAAACAACCTGTGGAATGCCAATTACGCGAATACCTGAGTCTTTTGAAGTTAAACACGTCGAAAATTTCTGCTGGCGTGCGGGAGTTTTCGGAATTCCAGCCGCTTCAAAATTGAATTTTTCTTTTCAGCGAGGTATGATTTAACATCAACGAATTTAAATAGAAGAAATACGCAAATGAGCCGCTGTGTGTAATAGCACTGCTACCGATGAACATTCCTCCATCTCTTATATTTCGGATAACTCTTTGAAATTTCCAATCCACGAAAGAAGACATCGTCAAAGCGGACGAAGGTAAATTGATGTAAATAAATAAATCATTTGATTTCAATCGCACGCATTAGAGTAGTAAAAATAGTAAATGCTCAGTTAATGGAATATACCCGAGCGGGAATGAAAGTCCAGCGTTTTAATCGTACATGGAATCGATTCGAAACAGACTGTCCATTATTCCGATTAAAATTCTACGAAATCGAGTTTCCCATACTCTCACATGAGCCTCTACAGAGATAATGCGGCTTCTACAGCACAGTAATGTTCCAAAGATAGAATTAACATGGACGTCCTAGTCTAGCTTAGACTATGTTTTTGCTGTTAATAAACCGATTTGCTGTTGCTGGAGAGGCATAGATCGATGCATCGAATATTGTCGATATAATTTAATATGTTCGTCATATAATAAGGCCAAAAACATCTTGTTATTATAAGAAAAAGAGAAGGTTGGAATACGGCTGTATATGAATTAGCGGTTTAAAAACACTCCTTGAGCCGTCTTTCGGCAACCGGAACTCGCGCTCAGAGACAAACGGGAAGCTCCGGATTACCGATTTCTGGGAAGCCTTTTGTAGAGACCCACCAAGATAGCCTTGCTTCCGAAATGATCATTGGGCTTCCCAGAAATTGGTAATCCGGAGCTTCCCGTTTGTCTCTGAGCGCGAGTTCCGCTTGCCGAAAGACGGCTCAAGGAGTGTTTTTAAACCGCTAATCTTTTTATTATTAATTAATGTTGAAATCATCTAAGTTTAGATTTTTGTTATTTTAATTACTTTATTATTTTATAACGGGAAGTTTTACCTCCGTGAAATGAAAAGAAAACGAAACTTATAAAAAAACATGCCATTAATTTAAATAATAATTCAATTAACCATATTAACTAATTAAATCATTGAATTAAGTCGATAAATCATTAACGTTCGGAATCTTCAGCGTTATTCTATTTAATATCGAACGAAGTAATATCTTCATTGCTGCATCTCTTTTATCATATTGCGAGATTAATTACCTATCCTTTAAAATATTCGTCCAATTTCCCATCAACTTTATTTTTCTCTTTGCTTTTAGGTTAGGCACCGGCGTTTAAACCGACAGATATTCCTGAAAATTATGAAACATTTCCCAGGAAATTTTAAGGCTATCATATCGCAATAATATCTACAATATAAACTATAGAAATGACATGTTATCGTACCGAATGTTTCAGTTAAAGGAGAATTTTTCATTGGAAAATAATATAAAAATATGGTCTCATATTCGAAGCATTCCATTCTTTAAGATAAATTAAATGTAGGTAATAGTGATAGATAAATTAGTGTAGGTCCCGGTCATCACATTTAATTTAAATTAATTACTTCAGTTCGTGTTTGTTTTCGAATTTTAATTTACTAGTTTTATGATAGTGAATTATTTATTATAATTCTAGCGATGATGATGATAGTAATAATAATAACAATAATAACAACAATAACAATAATAAAAAAGTCTTTATTGAAGGGCGAGATTGAGACCCATAAATAGATCGATCGAAATAATAATGAGCGATGAGTACTAATAAGTAGCATTGATCTGTACTAAGTGGAGAATCAGTAATTACCATATAAATTATCAACAATCAAGGAAATTGGTAAATTAATCGGTAGGCAGTCGTTATAGTTGAAACAGGTTGATTAAACGCTTTGTTTACCGCATATATTCATGTATCACATTTTACTACGATCTTCTTATGCTGTGTAACAAAGTAGTAAATATTTAATTTAATTTATAAGTTTCTCATTAGTAATTAAACTGCATCGTCCTCAAATTAATGAGTGTTAAAGAATTCTTAAAAAAATTCAGGAAATTTTGCCATAATTTGAGTAATTCTTGGCAGTTAGAGTGTTCAGAAATAAAAACTGCACAAGACAAGCACAGAGATTGGTACCTTCCCCCAAAGAAGCTCAGATTTTCATTAAAAATATCTAATAAGAGATGAGGCGGGCTGTGGAAATAGTTTCCCTTATAGGGCGGTAATTTGCCCAATATTTCAGCATAGCGTGGATCGGTTGAAATTATTGAAACTAATTGAAAATTAGTTTACGCTGCGGGCCAAAGTACTCTCTTTAATAACTCTCTAGACCTCTCAGCCTTAATTCGCAAATTCCAGAACGGTTCGCCTTTCGTATCTATGTATTTTTCGATCAATGTATACGCCGGATATTTTTCTAGGGCCCTCCGAAGAAGCCCACATTCAATCGGAGGAGGAAGAGAAACAAACTTCTTTTTATTCCGCGTGGATAAATAAGGGATGAAAGAACATGTGCCCGAAGGCGGAGTTTATATTTATTCATCCTAATGGAAGCGACTCATCACTTCACAGACGAAAAAGAGACGAGCAGTGTGCGGTTTGGGTGACGTCCTCTTGCCCGCTCTCACAACCGCCATCTGTCTGTGACGGACTCAGAAAGCGTTCTCGAGAGCTCCCAAAGCCACCAGTCGCCATATTGTGGGTCAAATGGGGCGAATGCGATTTTGAATGGCGTAAGGCGTCCAGGCGGCTTGGAATTCCTTAATATATCTATGAATGGAATGAGATTATTTGGTTTTTACCAGAAAGTAAACGTATCAAAATTTCCGCCGAAACATAAATGCTTTCAAGTGACGGTTATATTGCGTGTTCGATAGGCTATACCCATTACATTTTATAACACATGTTTCTGCTGTTAAAATTGTCAATTATTATATCTAAATTTATCAATTAAATTATTATTATTTAGAAACATTGAGAAGATTAGCGCTTTGAATAAAAGATTTAAGCGGGTCATAGTCGAGCCAGTTGGACATATATTATACAAACCTGTTTAAGAAGTAGACGGACCACTGGTGGTAGCATAAACCTGTTTAAGGTTTGCTCCGGTTTCCCAGACTTCTAGAATTTCTTCTTTCCAGTTTTCCCACAAAACATTATCAGATGGCCTAAATGCCTGGAATTACTTTAGAACGCAAGTACAATTATTTTCAATCCAATTCAAGAAGTTTTATTACTTTTTACAGCTTGAGTGACTATGACTTTGAATGGGCAGGTATTCTCCCGGATCAGGAAAGTGGGAGACCTGGGTTCGAATCCCAGTCGTTTCGCTATTTTTCACACTTGTTATTCCTTATGATTTTGATCGCTTAACACGCTGAAATCCATATTGTTTTGCGAATACTTGTTTCTGGATAAGTACAACTATATGTTTGAGACGAATACAGAAACCTCATTTTGTGTTCGAATTAACAGCGAAACGATTGGAAGAAATTCATCAGATACATTTTATTTTCATAACCATAAATGGTTGAGTAGTATTCTATGAATAATATACCTAAATAATAAGTCCCGATAAATGAAAACAATAGATATATTTCACTTTAAATGTAAATGTAAAAGGGACATAAAGCAAAAACAGGAAAGAAATTCTCATATCAGTAAAAAACGGGCATCCCAAAACAGCAGTTGTTAATGTATTTCCATCACTTTACAGGGTATAAATAAAACAATGTTTAGGGCTCCTGATTAGCTAAGTTGGCAACGCATTCGGTATAATCTGTCCCCGGTTCGATTCCCGGTGGGAGTCAACGTGCGAAATGACCTAAGCTATCGAAGCACTTTTAACAAAATTACTGATAATTTATAATGTGATTTTATCATGAATATATTAAGTAAATCTATTTAATCACTTAAGCAAGTCCTCAACATCTCTTTGAGGCAGTAGCCAATTTTTAATAATCTAAAGAAACTTGTTTTTTTTTCGTAGAATACATTTTTTTGTGTCAATTTTGAATGTAATTCCGGAGCTACATATAAACAGCGCTGCTCATTTATTTCAAAGCTCGGTTTGGAGATATTTAAAACTATATTGTGGTTACGTCCTCATGACACCAGATATTTCGGAACGACCTGAAAACGCGTGGGCAAATAAGCCCCCAAAATTAAGCTTTCGATCCTTTCAAGAGTTGGTGGACGTGAGAGACAGTTCGCGGAACCTTGTCGGAGAAATTCCGCGAGAAAATCAGGGGATAAAGACAAGTAATTTCTCGGAGTGGAAATTCTGAAAGTGATGCAAAGCTACCGCGTAGCAATTTCCGATGAGTGTGTGGGCTGACGGGGAGGAGGGTGGGGAGTTCGCAGGAGAGTGGTAAAGTTTATCGCTCGGGAGATGTGTTGAGAGGGTGGGGTGTTTTTAAAAGAGAAGACGTGAAAGGAGGGGCGCAGAGTGGTTTTGAAAGTGGGCGGAAGGGAAAGCTCTCTTCCATCGCCTTCCCCTCGAAGGAGAATGTTTGATTCAATGATCCCGTGACGAAATTGTGTTGCTGAAAATTTTGCGGGGTCGCTTTGAAGTTTCTTTCGCTTGGAGGGCATTGGGAGGTGTCTGAGGAGGAAGGCTTTCGTTGGTTTTACGAGTTGGAAAGTGGCGGAGAATGGTATTGATAAGGAGGGATGCTGGGTTGAGATCTTTGCAAGCATCTATTTATTTATTTATTAATAATGCAATGAAATACAGCACAAGGCCGATTGCAGTTGACGATCAGCAATAGTAACAATAAAAATTATCGACAAATTAAATAAGAATGTAAGTAATAAAATAAAAGTACAGAGATCAGAGTTACGGAGTTCCAAAATCAGGAACCATGGCAACCATAACGAAACATATCAAGCAATATTTGGTGGAACATCTCCGCAATTTATTAAAGATTATGTTACAAAACTGGACTAAGTCCACAAAACGAAAAACACAACACAACCTCCAGATAAATAGGTAGTCACCTTATAACCGGTCGCGTTGTGTTTCTCTTTTTGTGGACTAAGTCTAGTTTCGTGTCATAATCTTTAATATATAAATGTTGCAGTCACATTTATGATTGATTTAAGAGGTAGAAAAAAGGGATCGAAATTTATATGGGAAGATAAAGAGTTGAAAATTGAGGGTGTGCAGAAGAAGGGTGACCGTTTTATTATTGACAGACGTGGAGTATTCAAAGAGAAGATATCAGATAGGCGAATTGTTCTTGAAGGAATACGGCGAGAGAAAAGAGAGAGTAAAAAGGTAACAACCTTGTTGTTGATAATATTATACTGGAAAGCAATGTCGGAAAAAGTACGAGAGGTTTTAATAGAAATAAGATTAAGGTGATTTAGAAGGTAAGTCTTTCACATATTCTTATAATACAGCACCCTGATACAAACTATCTTTAAAAAGAAATTTAAGACTCGATCGAGAGTAGAGAGGGTAGATACGGAAGACATGGTCCATATAGGAGAGCAATAAATACGAAGTGGAAGAACACAGCTTGAGAAATATGTGCGGAGAGAAACTGTATCCCTGATGTCAGTAAACCTGTAGAACATCACTAGTCGAGACGTCGCACAGTGGGCTAGAATCGAAAAAAGCTGGCCAACAACACGAAAACGCTTTTTTTGAGTACGGGCTATGAAACTTCGCATGCCCAATCTTGAATAAATTCTACATACGACTATGGAGGTCATTTACGTTGGATCCTACGCATTAAAATTATACAGGGGTCAAACTTGACCAAATTTTGCGAAAAATTCCAGACTTCGATTTTTCGCGAAAATCTTAAACTTCAAACAGCTGGTGAACCCAAACGAAGATAATCATCGGGTGAAATATGATTCCATGTTATAAACATGTTCTTTTGCCTTCATTAGACGTGGTATCTATGATTACTCTTGAATATTTACATACTTTACATAACAAAATGGCGGACCATTATTTTAGAGCAAATTTTTACCTAAATCGAGGAAAATAGTAGAAATTGACATCGAGTGTCACGGGATAACTTATATCACAATATTCTTTGAAGCTTTTTGAAGAGGAATCTGAAATAAAACCTTGCGCATATTTGCGCAATCGATAAATAAACTGACGTTTCGAAAACGAATACACCGAAGTGTAATGAGAAGCTGTGCCTTAATGCTATCGTTCACTTCTCCGTCAATAGTCACATAGGAAAATTTGTTCTGGAAAGGATATCAGTATTTTCATCGTATTAGTCCTAATATATCCAATTTTACCAATCATCCTTCTATGATGTATTTGATTTTCGGGAACTTAGAGAAGTAATTAATGTAGAGTGATGGGAAAAATCATTAAAATATATGTATCGCAGGATTTTAGCCAATATTATATTGCATACATTCGTGGAGAATTTTGCGAGCTTGACTAATCGACTAATCCCGTATTTTAGGAGATAATAATCAATTGCGAATCAATCACGATCGTAAATCGAGTAAGTATGCGGTATGCTGCAGGATGGAGACTTCAGATGTGCTATATCTCCTTTTCAAGTAAATACGGAAGCCTTCCCATCCATAACTTAATTTCCTAGAGAGTTCGCGAACTTAATTGAAGTAACTCATATGTGTATACACTTCGTTTTCACTGACTGGTTAGGTTATATATGATTAACGTAATGCCTTCCGACCCTTGACAGTATCTTCTACCTTTCAATGCTAGATGTTCAGTAATGGTTCCATAATTATATAGATCACAACTGTATGTTTTATTTTTGGAAAATTAATCCTCAGATCCACATGCCATGTAACTTCAATTACACAATCTTACAACATTTGCAACTCATTCGGGCATTTTTAGAGGTGATTTGAAGGTTATGAATCCCAATTTAAAAAATATTGGAAGGTGTATGGGAGTGGACAGAGAAATGTAAAATAGAAATAAGAAAATGCACATTGCAGACTGATAAAATTGGAAATTATGAAGATTATAAAGGAACATAGAGAGATATACTTTTAAAGTTGTATGAAATAATATTGACTTTTCTTGAATCCATTCATGGGCAAAGAAAATCCAATGACGTTTTTCCATAAATGTGAAAAGTCCAAATCGGTTTTTGAAAGGTCGTCTGAAGTTTCGTAAGAGAAATGCAGACTTGGAACATAAATGAATTTCCCGATATAAAATCTGTCTGCATGCATATACATTTGGTATAACAGTAAGAAGAAAATATAAATCTCTCCTAATAGTATGTTTTGTCTGTAGTTTATGGTTTCAAGATCATTTTAGATGGATGGAATAAAGGATCGCCCGAGTAAAGACGATTTATTTTTATTATTATTATCTTACCAGTAGAACGTATAAATTAAAATTTAAAAAAACTTTAAGTAATTAATGATAAAGTCAGAAAATCAATGAGCAAGTAAATAAGTAGTTCTCTGTATTCAGGTAAGATGGACACCTCTGCTATTTTATTCACATCATAGAAGATACTAGTTTGTGATTCCATTCATAGAGTAGTAACGTAATTGGGTATGTATTATAGATAAAGTGTGTAGTAGTACGCTTTTATCTCTTATTATTGCCCAGAGTTCTTCAGGAATTCATTTTAACAGGTTGAGTTGACTTGTGGCCTCAAATTCCCGGAAGGTTCCAGAGGAACTGCCGTAGCTGGGGATTGAACCACAGACATTTGCTCGGAAGGAAAGCACCCAAATCACTACGCTACATAGGGCGAGTAGTAGTGAATTTGTTTGGTTAGACAAAGAGATCCAAATGAATTTTTGGTGAAACCAATAAGTCTAATAAAAAAAATAGCCAATATTTGCCTCGTATTCAACAAAAAAAAACAAAGGAAAAACGGAGTGAGCGCAGCAACAAAGCCCGCAAATTTTGCGGCGCGAAGACAGAACAGTAAAGGTTATTTCTGGGGGAATAAAAGGGTGATGTTGATTGATTTACTGTCACAGGAACAAATGCCTACGGGAGGGATAGCGAGTGTAGGCGAGGGGTTGTTGGTGAGGGGTGGGATTAGGAAGAGGGGAAGGGGTAGGGTAGCAGGTTGAAATGGAAAATGCCCGTAAGGGGAGTAAACGGAAGAGGGTTGGAGAAAGAAAGAGGTAGAGGGCTGGAGGGGCAGGAACAGAAATGGATGGTTTTAGTTGGTGGCAGGACAGGCAATTTTGGGTAGGAGAGGGGGCTGATGCAGAGAGCGCGGGTGATAGAAAGGAAGACTTTGAGTACAGCTCTCGGTATCTGTTTTGAATAACAAGGTTTCAGGGAATGGAGTGGGATAATATAGAAATTCCACTGCGTCGTAGGTCCGTTAGTTCAATTTCCGCCGACATTTTTGATCTGTCAAACAACCCTTTCTCTTCCCGTTTTATTTTCCCGAAAGCCCGCGAATGTGTCCCGGAGCCGTTTTCCTCCCCCTATTATACTCCGCGCGATATTTCCATTCTGACCCGAAATTCGTTTATGACGCATGAAATTCGTACGAATGCAAAAACGATACGCTTTTTTTGTGTGGAAGGAGGGGGAAACCGTGGATTGTGTTGGTATTCGAGAGCGCTCGGGAAATATGCGCCTCTCTCAGGTAATGACAGGAATAAACAACGCGGTTTCCAGGGGCCATTGATGGATTGAAGACCGTGGAAAAGTTTAGGTAAAGGAGGGCGAAACGATGAAATCTGCATTCCCAGTTTTTTTGGATCGCTTTTCAACTTAGTTTCCCCGTGTGAGATTGAATGCATTCGTACCTACTCCATTCCCCCGAAATTTATTTGATTATCACGTATTTGTTTTCAGTCACCTTTTTTAAATTCATTGTGCTTATTGATGTTACAAAAGTTTGAGCCCTATGTAGTAAACCTCTATCTTCAGGATCGAGGAGCGTGTTTACATCAATTTTTGTGAGCCCAGGAAACCCAAAGATTAAAAGAACTATGGGAATTTCTCTCCGCGTGTCCGATTTTCTTTCAACGTTATTACTTTACAATTCAGGGAAATAACTTTAGCATTAAAATTATTCATATAAGGAATTTAAAATAAGCGATAATAACAATAATAATATGAAATTCACACAGGTTGCAATTAATGTAGCAATGGTTCATTCTCTTCGTGATAAGTAGTTGAAAGTGTTCATACGTGCGTCGAGAGAGAAAAGTCAAAAATTAAGAGAGGGAAATTTTTCTTAGGGCTTCAATGTATATGAAGCCGATACTGAGTTACTACTTAAATTTTTTGAATTCGTATTAAATAGCAAGTGCGCGTGGAATACGCAAACGAAATTAAACATTAAAAACAAAAAAAGTTCAAAAAACAGTACATTTCTCAAAGAAGAAAAGTTTCCAACGTGAATGATAAAGTTGTCCAGTACGAATACGATCGATATGGTTGTCTAGTATGCCTTATTAACTGGAAAATGCGGTAAAACTAATCTACATTCTAATTAAAATGTTAATTCTATGTAAGCTGCGACATTTTATTTCTCTACATATTTTCATTCCTATATATCTCTTGAATAATTACTTGTCTTTAATTGGGATCTATTCTACTGCGTACTCATGGATTTTTTTCACTCTGTACTTCGTGGGCTTTATCTTGATATGTGGGTATTCTTTTCGTTGACCTGAAGTTTCTTTATTACCTAATTCTATTTACAAATTTATTCATGCTTTTATCAATAACATTAATGACAGATTATATGGAAGAATAGCCTTTTTAGTCTTAATTTTACCTCAATAAATACCTTAATTATGAAAATAAGTTTCAAAGATTTTCTTCATACATTGTAAAACTTACGGGAATGATGTGCGAGGTTACATGGAAGAGAAGTCCACAACAGCGTTTACCTCGCCGGATGAAATATTATTCTAATCTATTCTATTAAACTGTAATACTTTATTTATTCTATTTTGGTACTGCCTTATTTCTTTAAATAATTCAGAGCAGAACGATAATTCCTCCAAATATAACTCAGATATTTACTTTTTCCACAGAAATAT
>KZ308386.1:393377-404549 GCA_000376725.2 Ladona fulva | reverse complement strand
GAGAGCAACTTCTCGGAATGCTACTTCCGGATCGTAGGCGTGGCAGCTTCTACGTAACACAGCGCCAAGATTTTATTCCAAGTTCCACTCGTCAGTGATTGGAACGGGTAGATAAATCAAATAATAATTAAATTACAATATAATAATATTTATCTACTCCATCACCAAAATTCCTTAAGAAATACATACCATTTATTTTTCACATCCTTTGCAGAGCTTCCCTTCAATTGTAAAGTCTTTCTGGAATAGATGCATACATACATGAATCTTTAATACTTAATTCGTAAATTACCAAACGTTATAATTAAATTGATTATCGTAAATTTCTTTTCTGTTTAAAGTAATTTTTCCCTTCATATTAATTTAAGTATATATGATTTATTCAAATTTGTAGAAAATTGTAAGATGCAGATAAAGTAATGGCATAGTTAAATTATTATTTGTAATTGTTTAATAAATAAATATATTTTCAAAATTCCATCAAAATATTGCTGTAAATAATTGTAGAGTAATTTTGCTTACATCGCCGCAGCAAAAAATAATATCCTTTCGCACGTAGGCTCCCATTGGGAATCGAGCCCAGGACCACTTTCACAATGTCAAACGCGTTTCCCACATGGTTATCCGGTACCCTAATTATAAAATTAAATAATACCATTCAATGATAATCATTATAAAATAATTGTTGTAATTAATTCAATTGAACGTTACATTATTTGTATCTTTGCACAATTAAATGTTTTGGATAGTAAATTTATTAAATAATCTTTGTATTTACAGGGCTGACTTCTTCCATGGTATGTGATCATGTTCTCAAACAGAACGTATCTCTCCCAATCTTATGCAACCCGGATATCATCCATGTTTTGCATAGAGTATGAATATCGGGGGCGAGATCAGCGAGTCAAGTGGAGAAGCTGTGTGAGACGAGGTAACATTCTATTTGAGAGAGCGTTTGGTGTCACGTGGGTTTGAATGTTTTGAGAGTCTTATGGCGGGCGATGAAAAGGGAAAGGAAGAGATATGCTAATGCTAAACAGATTCCGCACGCAGCGCATCTCTTTTCGAAGTCGTCCTTTCCGTTGAAAATGGATTCTGTAGAGATAAATGTCGCTAGCTTTGGAATAAGAATCTCGAGGTTGGAGGAACAGCGTTACACGACCTTGTGAATATCAGGTGTCGGATATTATTCATTGGGAAGATATCGTATTAATGTTCTGCTTTCAGGAATTCCTTATTTCAGCTGTTTATAATTCCAATTCCAGATCATTTTGCCAAAAGATGATTCACTCAAGGTATAGTTTTCACTAAGAAATTTCAACCTGAAGATTTTTAGCAAGAAATATTACGTCTGCGGTTATTCCACTAAAGCTTTTACTCCTCAAAGTTGGATATTCCATGAGATATTTTACACAGTGGATGTTATTCTAACTAGTAACTTGTTGATAATGATTGTGGAATAACCCTTTGAAATTCCATTTGAAAAAATCTTGAAAGTTTTCGCATTTTCAATTTAATATCTCAAAACCAATCAGAATTAAATCTACATTTTATCTTACGACCTATTCCAGGTTCGACACCATGTAAGAAAGCATCCTTAAGAAATTGTGGTAAAGTTTTTTTTTTCATTACCCTCAGATATTGTTTATTTCGCTGAAATAAACTATGAACAGTGTCTACAATACCAACTCGAAGGATGTTTTTACAATAACATGTGGGGAATATACATAGGGTGAAATGTCCTTTGGGAAAATATCTCTTGGCTGAAACGACTCTTGGGTGAGCAATCCTTGGGTGGAAAGTCTTAGGTGAATCTACTCTTTGGGATGAACTTAGTTGAGTTAAACATCCAGACGTGCATAATTGCCCAAAATTTGTAACGTATTCCATGAGCTTCGATAAGGGTACTCAGATTTAAGATTAAATGCAAAGTAAGCGTGAATATGAAGGTGATAGTTAAGTAGTTACAGAATATTTTTTCGTGATCAATAATTAGCATCTTCCAGGTACTTTCTTAGTATCCTACATATTTATTTCAATGTAATAATTATGCCGTTTATCTCAATTTTAACCCTAACGTATGCTTTCTAATGGAGAACTTTGTTTTCTGACGAGTTTTTACACAGATTCATTTCTTTATTTGCTAACGCTGGAGCAGGGTTTCCCCAACTGCTTTCCGCGGAACACTGGCATTCCACGAAGAGTTTGTTAGTGTTCCGCGGAAACTTACGAAGAATTATAATTCTTATCTGAATTTCAGTTCTGAATGAAGTCATAACATGTGCAAAAATCAGGGGCTCTTGATTTTATGAGAAGATTGAGTTTTCAATAAACCCTTGACTCTCGCTTTAATGAAATCAATTACTATTAATATTTTCTGACAGAAAAAGTAACCTTAGGTGTTCCGCTGATATCATAGAATTGATAAAGTGTTCCGTATGAGGAAAAGTTTGAGGAATACATTTTACAGAATTTGACTCGGAAGATGCAGAAACACGAAATACTAGGGTGACAATATTTCATTTAAAACCATCATCAGTGAATTTTGCTGCCATACATCACGAATCGGTTCTCTTAAGGTTTCAAGTCAAGTAAAGGAAATCATAAGGTGATTATGTTTGCACATCTATGTGTGTACCTTAAAACTCAAAGAATTTACCCGGCATGATAATTCAGTGGCTAGATTACCTTCCCGGAAAGTGGGAGACCTGGGTTCGAACCCAAGTCTTGTCGCTATTGTTCACCTCTGTTTTTCTTTGGGTTCTTAAGTTATTTGTGAAGAATTATACGATTTTTTAAATGTTTTTCGGTGTCCAATTACCTATTTCGGCGCTTCAGAAAATACGAGGTGTGATTAAAAAAAGCGGAATTTTTAAATTTCCCGGGCTGTATAATTCCAATTATCAAAACTTTTTTTCTACATACATTCGTACACATGTCCCTAGCGATTTTTTTTCTATTTTTTCATTCCATCATTTCTATTTGGCAACATTTAAGAGATCGCCGATCACAGTTAAACACGTGTAACCAATTCGACTGCCAACAATAGAGAAAGCTTTTAAAATGGCTGACTTTAACAATGTACGTCAGGGACATGAGTACCAATACACAGAAATTGAAAGTTGGAATTATGCAGCCCGGGAAATTTACAAATTCCGTGTATTTCTTTATCACACGTCGTATTTCTGGGGATACAGTGTACAAAATATGTAAAATCTGTGTAATATGGCGCTACCTTGATTATAGCGATTCTGTTTGATGGAATTTACAAACTTCAGCTATAAAATGACCGAAACTTGGTGACTGATCAAATGCAGCGGTTATCGGATAATTTTTCTTGGCTTTAATACGGATTTATCATTCAAAGCGTTGTTAATGTATAAGGCCAGCAGATCTTGGATGTACTCGTTTCTATTACCAAGCTAGCTATTTTTTGAAAATTATCTTTCAAGGATTGACGGAATGAGTAGTACGTTTCTTGGAAATGCAGGAGAAAATTGAATCAGGGTTTTCATCCTGTCCGTTGCGATTGCAAGATTGAAATTGTCTCTCAGCTCTCAAGACCTCTTTCTCTCATTTTCCTTGATTGGACGGAAGTCCCGGTGCTATTGCGTCTCGGATTTTCTTTTGAGTTCCCTGAATGTGTGGCGGATTCCTTTTTCCCGAGAGCAACTTCTCGGAATGCTACTTCCGGATCGTAGGCGTGGCAGCTTCTACGTAACACAGCGCCAAGATTTTATTCCAAGTTCCACTCGTCAGTGATTGGAACGGGTAATATCGGAGTCACGTTTTTTTTTATAATTTCCTTTGAGGTATCGGGGTAAGTAGGTGCCCTCACTTAAACGGGGTCACGGATGAAATTTCGGAGTTAATCCACCGTTATGCGATCCATAAATCTGGAAGGTTATTCAAAGGGAACTGGATACGTCTATATCTTACGGAATCAAAAGTAGAGAAAACCTTATTAACGGGATTGAATAGATGATGACGATTGGAATGATCGGATTTATTCTGATATAAATATAATGGATTGGAATATATAGGTCTACTTTTTCTCATTGAAGGGCAATCTGAGTTACTAATGAAGTAGTGCTTTGACGGGTGAACAAAGGGGGAAATTTTCTCTTTAGGGAGAGTGGGAAATTAATCGGAAACATTTTGAGGCATGATAAAGTACTGAAGCCAGTATTGGAAGGGGTTAAGAAAGTGAGAAATTACAAAGGAAGACCGTGGTTAGGTTATGAGAGGCAGGCAATGGTGATTGTTACGGTCAGGAATTAAGGGGATGAAGGAACTGGCTGGAAATTGAACGACTTGGAGAGATAAAACTAGCCAGTCTTTAACTCATGATGGTGATGAAACTTGTTTAAAGAAGTATGCTATAATTGGGCCTAATGAAGGCACATTAATTTTGCCTTAAATTTTTTCGTGCTGAACAGACATACATAATCTTTTTCTTTAAGGTTAGGTTACCTCATTTTTGGCCTCTTTTCTACTAAACTTCGTGTTCCATTGGAAGGAAGTTATAAGAATTTATGCAAAGAGGAAAGAGAGGGAAGTGGAAAAATCTTTGCAACTTTGTAGCATAGTGTACTAGCTCGCTCCAATTCCAAGGTTCCGGAGTCCGGAGCAGGTAATCCGGGTTCGAATCCCGGCTAGTTGAAACTTTCCGGTTAGGGAATGGTCGTGTATGTTTGTCCTTTGTTATTGTTTATTAATTATTAAAATGGTTTTAATTGGGATTAGCTTCCTGTTTAACTTAGAAAATAACTAAATTGGTTGTAAAAGCAAACATAAAGATTGGGGAGGAAAATAAGGTTCAGAAACAGAGTGGGAAAAATTTAACAAGATGAAAATACGGAAGGTGAGAATTTATCAAAAAATAAGCACAATAAAATAAAGGCAGAATTTGACAGAGATATAAGTTTCAGGAGAAGAAAAAAAATTAGGTTTAGAGCATTTTGAAAGTGGTTCAGAGCCTGTTTGCTGCGGCACACTGGTTTAGTCGCGCTAGTTGTTGGTGTGCCGCTAAAAATCCGACAGTGGCAAAAAAGTTAATTAATCTTGAGTTACTTATATGCTTAAGATTTCGTGTATTTTTTATGACTCTACTTAAGTATTTTGTTCCATATTTTGGCTTTCTCTCTCTCATTGTTTTAACTCTTTGTTAGACCGAAGCAAAATAAACCTGTAGTTAAGTGTCGCGAATTCGATAAGATTGCTTAAATATGCTGTGGCCTACAGAACAATAGGAATCTTTTCATTATGTTATATACCTTTAGTTATATAACTTAAGGCACAGAGCAGTTTTGATGCTGTAATAAAGGGGTGGCCAATATGTTTTAGATTTGTACTCTGCAAGCCACCAGTGACACATGACCCTTCTGCGCAGCTAGCTCCACTCCAGTGATTTTATAATGGCCTAACCCTACTGTCGAACCTGAAATCTCCACTGACAAAACGGGCTGCTCTACGTTGAACCATCATCTTCTTTGCGATCCTAGCGCGGTCCATTGGTTTGGTCCTATCTATCATTGTGGATAATTGGTTCGATTCTGACTGGTATTGAGAATGTTCTTAACTTTCGAATCATTCTTATTGCCACAATCATTCGACTTGGCAACACCGTAGCAAATTTTGGCAGCAATACTTCACCATTTTTAAGTCGGATGTAAATGCCTTTCAGCAAATCCCCGAATGCAGAATGTAAAGGTGTATTCCCTAAATACTGCAATGGGTATGAATTATCGGTTCCCAGACTTGTTCTTCATGAGGACGTGGACATCGCAATCTACTCCTGTTATTGGCGAAGTTCGTAGTGTTCGAATTTCGCGCGACTTACCATTTCACTGTTCACGTGATCTTTCGTCATCAGTCATCGAGAAGAGGGTTTCGGGACAGCAACCTCAGCGTGAGGGTTCGTGTATGTTTCAATTTGCATACGAACCCTCTCTATGACGAAAATTCCTCTGAAAGAAAGTGTGTTACTGATTTCCATAATGAAAATTGTGCAAAGTCCGCAGGAATCAAATATGTCTGGCTCTTTTGTTGGTTTTGGCCACATCACTCGATCTGATTCACATTTTGGGGTTAATTTGATCAATCCTTCTCTTGATAACTCTGGCGCTCGCTATGTATATATTCCCTAATTCGTAAGTTATATGTTATAAATTTTCCCAGTTATATACCGTTTATCCTTATGATCGTCAGAGAATTCAATTTTGTGCTGTTTTAACCGATTTTATTTCCTCGAATTTGGCACTAGAATCGAATTCAGTAGCCAAAGTCCTATGTTCACATAAAACCGCGCATAAAATCTGTCATGCTTGCAATACCTTTACTATTACTACTCTAGTAAGTATAATTAAGTTAGCAGTAAAGTTCAGTGGGTTTTAATGAAGATACTAAGGCCCCTAAAGACAAAAGTACGACTATTAATTATTTCATTAGCAGAAAATCTCAGTCAAACTGCGGCAGAAAGTTCCCACCATAAAATAGAATGTTGTGTTGCAATAATATGAAAAGAATCACTCTCGTGAGCATTAATAGAGGTTTAAGAAATCATGAGCCGTGAGATAATCATGTTTAACAGATAATCCGAGTCACCACAGGAATAATGATGCGAGTCCGGACGACTCATAAAGGAGTCTTCATCTAAATTCGAAGGAAAAAATTCCGCAAGATACTCAGCAGTATCGCTGGAATACATAAGTTTTTACACAACCTCTTCCTGGAGACTGTGCGCGCAATATTAAGAACCTCGAGCGTTTTATTTTAGCTGGAAGACATTGAGTGGATAAAAAGGTACATTTTTAAATGCGCGGCACGTCTCTGGAAGGAACTTTTGGACCATTTGGGGGAGCAAATAGCTGCTGGCAGATAAGCGTTCCACGTAAGAGGCCAAGAGTAAAAATAGGAGAGGGAAAGTGATGCGGAATAAAGGGACGTTGCCAAGGAGATGGCTCCAGATACGGTCTATTTAAACTACAAGAAATAACGGGAAAGACAAGAGGGGGAAGATTTATAAAGTTTTTTTCCCCTAATCTTGCTTTTTTCGTAATATTCAAGTCGCTACGTTGAAATTCTTGCCCTAATCGAGATGGCTAGGCTATCTTCAAGTTAAAGAGCACTCTGGTGTTTAATTTTCGAGGCTCGGGAAATCGTCGGAGTCATTTGCATACTTGGTTTGTTTTTTTTTCCCTTCTCCATGGCTTTGCCGGGAATATTTCTCAGTTTCTGGGATTTTTATGATGAAAATCAGTCGTGAAACCTTGAAGTAGTGGTCAGTATTAACTTTGTATATAACAGGAGTCGTAATACTTTAAATCATTCAGTATTTCACCCTTTTCGTGGAAAAATATCCCATAGATTCACATTTTAATCTTTTTTGGGATTATATTTGTCTATATTTATAAATTATTCAAGGTAGTTTATTTATAAGGGTCGCTATTACTATCTACCAATACTTTATCTAGCACAGAGGACCGTGGACTGGCCCAGTATCTTGTAACTAAAACAATTATAGTCGTGCATGTCTTGATTCTTTGTTTTTCGTACATTTTTATGTTATTTATATCGATTCTCACTGTTATGTTCTCCTTATTTAATGCAGAAATTGATTTTGTGCAAGAAAATACCGTTTTACGACTCCAACAAATCTCAGTTATTATTACCGGGACGTTTTACGAGAATATTGCGTATGTTATGAAAGTTATCGCAGAATTGATTTTATTGTGTTTAGTTAGAGGAATGACAATCAGCTATTGATTTCGACTCCTACTGTGCCTGTCCCCCTTTCTTATAACTCTTATCAAAATGGACAAAATAAAAATCTCGGGAAAGTTACACATTAACTTTAGATGCGTTCTTTATCGTTATTATCGATTACTACAATGCCGTGAATAAAAAGGCAAAATGGACTAACTCTGATCTCTCTAGTGTGGTTGTAGTAGCAAAACACTGAAAGAGAAACACTCGGTAGATATGGGTAATAGGTACATACGTATTTTGGAAACCAGGTACCAACATCTGTAAGCTCTGTCAGACNTCTTCGTGATAAGTAGTTGAAAGTGTTCATACGTGCGTCGAGAGAGAAAAGTCAAAAATTAAGAGAGAAATTTTTCTTAGGGCTTTCATGTATATGAAGCCGATACTGAGTTACTACTTAAACTTTTTGAATTCGTATTAAATAGCAGGTGCGCGTTAATTACGCAAACGAAATTAAACATTAAAAACAAAAAAAGTTCAAAAAACAGTACATTTCTCAAAGAAGAAAAGTTTCCAACGTGAATGATAAAGTTGTCCAGTACGAATACGATCGATATGGTTGTCTAGTATGCCTTATTAACTGGAAAATGCGTAAAACCAATCTAAATTAAAATGTTAATTCTATGTAAGCTGCGACATTTTATTTCTCTACATATTTTCATTCCTTTATATCTCTTGAATAATTACTTGTCTTTAATTGGGATCTATTCTACTGCGTACTCATGGATTTTTTTCACTCTGTACTTCGTGGGCTTTATCTTGATATGTGGGTATTCTTTTCGTTGATCTGAAGTTTCTTTATTACCTAATTCTATTTACAAATTTATTCATGCTTTTATCAATAACATTAATGACAGATTATATGGAAGAATAGCCTTTTTAGTCTTAATTTTACCTCAATAAATACCTTAATTATGAAAATACGTTTCAAAGATTTTCTCCACACATTGTAAAACTTACGGGAATGATGTGCGAGGTTACATGGAAGAGAAGTCCACAACAGCGTTTACCTCGCCGGATGAAATATTATTCTAATCTATTCTATTAAACTGTAATACTTTATTTATTCTATTTTGGTACTGCCTTATTTCTTTAAATAATTCAGAGCAGAACGATAATTCCTCCAAATATAACTCAGATATTTACTTTTTCCACAGAAATATTAATTCAGATTACTAAGTTACCTTCCTTTCCTTTATCCTTGAGGTTAGTTTTATAATAGTACTAGCTGAAGTGCCCGTTGATTCTCAACGGGGAAAATAGATGTCGAATTAAATATAATATACCTATTTGTACATAAGAGAAAATAACATCTCGCATCATCTCGTAGTTTAGTCCAACGGTACAGGTTGTCGAAAACAAAAATTTTCTAAAGAAAGTTCGAGGCCGAAATCTACAATCAACAATAAGAATGTGAATCATTATGGAATTTCCCTCTTACTATTAACATGTCTCAAAGTATTTTGTAAGTTTGCAAGATTTTCAACTTCCGATTCTGGTAACTTTAATCGTATAATTGTCAAGAGTCCGAAATGATAAATAAAAAGTTACTCCTCCATCTCCACTAATTTATTACGGTGCTACGCATGTTTGTTGCCCCTGTAATTCATCACTACAAATTGTTCGTGACTGATATAATTAAAATCTCTGAAAATTTTCATCCTCTTCATGTCGTCATTTGCTTCTAAATGGGCCAAAATACAAATGCATTCTTATGGGAAAATGCATGAACTCGGAATCAACAATCGCATTGGTCGTCAGGGGGACGGGTTGTTTACAACCTCAAAATTTCACAAAATATTCGCATATTTTATCTAAATTCTCGCAACTTCGAATCGAAAGCGATATTCCACGACCATAATAAGAATCTGTATTCAATTTCCTTTCTTTTGGTACTTATTTTGATTTTATACGACTATTCCTTCTAATTTAATTTTGCAGAAGAAATAAAGTCTGTAACCGATAAAATCGAACTGTACGTGTATTTCTTATGGAAATCTATCTGAATGATCTTGGATCAAACCCAGCAAAGTTATCAAATAAAAATATGACAGTGCTTCCTTCTGGGTCTCAGAGAACACGTATGCAAAATTTGACACAAATCGGGCAAACGGTGTGGACTCCAATCTCGGACAAACAAACCCACAAACACACAAACCCACAGAATTTCTGCTTTATATATATAGATAATGGATTTTTTCGTATTGGATTATAATTTAATATATTTTCAATATATCAAAGAAAAAGAAACTTCTGGAAAAATGCGCGAATTCAACACTATCACAGAAAACTCTCCATTATAAATTCAGCTCAAATTTATCCTTTCGTGGGAAACTTCGAAGCAAAACTTCGCACCAGTCATTCGATGCTAAAGTTTAAAATTTCGAAAAACTAAGTAATTCTTGAGCATTATCGAAGTCGCCATCACGAAATCGATATAGGAAACATCTAGGGTTGATCTAATCTAAATTTAATATAAGAGCAACTAAGTGGGTGTTTCGGATCCCTGAAATTTGTCGTCTGCCTGGTTTATATCCCTTTTTCCCTTTCCAAAATCCTTTATGAAGAGGCAATTATTCGTCCGATATTCGCGAGTCGCTCCGTCGCGCCCTTCTCCTGATTTTCGCGCGTCGTTAGCACAGAAAGAGACACTCTCTCTCTCCCCTTTATCAATTCGCGAGAGATTCCGCATCGGTTCCCCTTTTTTCCTTCCCGGTCCCTTTTCTCTCCTAATTTCCGCTCCCTCTATTATCTTCCGTTCGATCTAAGGTAATCGCACCCTCTGTAGTGTGCTCAAACCCCCGGCGCCTTATAACAACTAAGTGCTTGTCATTTCCAGGTCTTTCTCCAATTCCCCAAAAACTCGGGTGTTTTGGAGATTTTCTCTTTTTTTCGGAGAATTTGAAAAATCGGAAGGCTGAATGAACGGGAAGCAATTTTTTGCTCTGACGAGCGATATCGAAGAATGATCTATCGATTCATATCTATGTGATTAATTCAAGGCTGGGTAATCTGGTAATTTTACGATAAATATAATTTATAGTCGTAATAATAATCGAAAATTATTTATAATGATAGTAATATTAAAATATAATTATAATGATAACAGTATAAATTATTATAATGACAATAATTACAATGAAAATAGTATAAACAGCATTTATAATAATAATAATAATAAATATACTAAATTCTTTATTCATGATATCTCATAAATGAAAATAATTACAAAACTAGATGAGAAAAATGCCAGTAATTGGCTTGCACATTATTATAAATTTACACAGTATTGTAAAAAAAAAGAAAATAAAAAAAGAAAATAAACCTTACACTGACATAAGATATACAAAAATACATAGAATGACAAAAACTGATAAAGAAGAGAAGTAAAAAGAAAAAAAAAAA
>KZ308386.1:343226-376539 GCA_000376725.2 Ladona fulva | reverse complement strand
AAACATTTGCAGTTAGAAGACGATTAAATATAAACATTTTTTAAACATTTGCAGTTAAAAGACGATTAAATATATTTTCTTTAAATACATCGAGCTGGAATGTTTGTACAGTCGGTTAAGGAGTTCCAAAATTGAGAACCGGCGATCTGGAATGAATTAAAAAAAATATTTGATCGCGGTTTTGGATATATTAACTGATCGGGCCCCTCACAAATTGGTCTGGTAGGTGACTGCCTTTGCAGTGATTTAATATGGCATCAGTTTATCTGGAATTGACAAAATCAGTTTTATTAGTTGAAGGATATCCTATAACCAGGAGTTTTCAACCAACCAGTGAAGACTACGATGGGGATTGTGGAAGAAATTCAAGGAATCGCGAGAGATGTATGCTTGTTGTATATTACGTTAAGGATTTTTTGATTCAAACACGTTAAAGATATGGAGTTGTTGTTTCGTTAAATTTTCATATTATATACATGTATGGAATAATGACAAAGATGGTACATGAGAAGAAAATTAATGGCATGAAGGATAGAAAGAACAAAGGTTATTAAATATGGCAAATTAGATGTACATAGCTTATAGAGTAAGAGGGAATATACGGAATGATGTGAAGATATATTTGAAGCTAAAGCGGTTTACAAGGATTTGTGCAAAGATGAGGTAAATAGCATACATAATCAGACAAGGTAGAGCGTTATTGGCATGTATGCATACACATGTATATGTGCAACATATCTGTATGGATCATGTATGTAAAAAGTTGATTTGCCTCATCTTAAGCTGTTGTCAAATTAGGAACTAGGCGAGCAAGGTATGAATGAATTCTCAAGAGTAGAGGAACGAGAATAGAGAATCTTGGGCTATCCTTATTCGTATTCGTAGTCATATTCTCCTCTATCCAACATAGTTGTCCTCCTTCTTGGGTAGTGAGAATACTAGTACCCTAACCTATTCGTTCTACTTCAAGAACTCCCTTTCTCTGATGCCCACACATGATAAAGGTCAGGAAGTGCGAGAACAGATGATATCCCGCCCCTCTCAACACAGCATTTCTGTATAAATACACCAGGTATATATCCCCACGCAATTTTGCTGAGTCGGGCTCTCACCTTTGCCCTCACGGGACCGTGTCGGTATGGTCCAACAGAAGACCCTACTTATGGAAAATAAGACCCAAGGGGGATATTTTACCTCAAACGATATATTCCCCGTATAAAATCGCTTTGCTTTCGATTTCCCACCGAATGGAAACCTCTTCGGCATCCTTGAACTACAGAAAGGAGATAAAATCGTATTTTTTATCGACTCGGAGAGCTGTATCGAGAAATGATGAGGGGTCCAAAAGTTGCCTTCACATATTTTTCGAAAGTTCCGCACGATTAATAGCGTGGGAGGTGAGTTCCCATTGAGTGGCCTCCTAATGCGCCAGATTCTGTCACATTTAGTTTTCCCCTTAGGACGGTTAGAGGCGGGTCCTCCGGTGCTGAGACATCAAAGGAATTTCTAAGAATTAAAGCAGATAGAGGGAAGCATTGCGCCAAAAAGGACCCCCATATCATCGCCATGGGCACCGTTTCCTAGCAAATACACAATCCAGTTGCCACGTTGGAACGATGGCGTATCTGCGTATAAAAGCTTTTCGTTAATGAGGTAAATCTTTCGATTTTTATTCATTTACTTGTAGAACTAAGTTTTCTCTCGAAACATTAACAAAAATGAGGTAGTTAAGCTGGTGATATGAAAATACTCTTCACTTTGCTAAGAATAGATTTACACGTTTGTTTCACTATTAAATTCCGAGATTAAGAATTTTCAATGACGATCGTGATCCACGGAGTAAATGGACGCAGATTTTTAATTACAGGTTTATCAAAGTCCTCATCCATCAATGTTGCATATCAACGCCTATATTGATATTTATATCATAACCGTCCCAACTGAGTGGGTATCAGAATTTTTCAATGGTCGATATATTTGAAGAAAGCACTGCTCAAACCAATTTCACAATAGAGACGTTCATTTACTGTGTTGCAGTGAAATTAGTCGTTCATATTTCGATTTGTATGTCGTGGAATTGCTAGCCTATCACCCTTTCTATCACATTTGAATTGATATCCAACCACGCCTTCGTATCCTCAAATCGCTCCCGTATGCTTTCCCCTTTGCCCTTTCACTAGCATTCCGTTTTCTGGAGTGTGACCAACACATTTATTCCATTTCCAGTAGGTACCGAGAGATTACAGAGAAATTATTACATTCACGTTCTTTCAGTACTAAAGACTAATTATCTTATGACAGAGGATCGGATGAATCAATAGCTTTCGCAAATACCATTTATTTCACCATATTGAAACGTTCAAAAAGGTTTCTGTGTACGTGTAAAGTGTCAGATTCATTTGACACGAGGGATAGATGGGTTCTGTGAAAGAAAGAAGTTCAAGCGCAGATTTTCCTTTACCGAAGAAAATATTTGACTTTGAAGAAGCTTGCTGCATCTACTGTAAAAGTATTAAGATTAACCCTGTTCAAAACTTGTTTTGAATTTCCAAAATCTTTTACAAATGCGGCAAAAGGAAAGAGAAGTTAAAAATGCATTCGCAATGGTCGATATTTGAAATCATAGCATTATTATTTAAAACTTACCAAACTTGTATGTGATATCACTTGATTCGTTCACTGAAATGTTTGCCACAGTGGTAAAAGTTTACCAAATGGTGGATAACATTTGACAAACAACCAGATAGCTTTTAATTTTAATGTTGTTCTAGAAATGGAATCATATCTATCATTACTTCTGAATCACACGGGTACATTTAAATATCTGTTTCAAATATTGTATTACTTCGGGTTCCCACACCTACTCCGTTTTCATGACATCTACATAGTATGAATGCCGAATGACAAAAGCTGTTAGATGATGTATCACGCGAGACATATTACAGATGAGGTAATAAATACGGTGTGAAACATGGACCTTACGAAAATAGGATATCAAAAGATTGGAGGTATTTGAGATGTGGGTATGGCGTAGAATGGAAAAGGTGAGTTGGGTGGATAGAAAAACAAACAAAGAGGTGCTAGGAATGGTTGGAGAGGAAAGGGTTTTAACTGAAGTAATTAAGCCATTAAGAAATGGGTGGGTCAAATATTGAGAGGAGAGGGATTNGGTAACGCGTTCGAATACGGTGAAAGCGGTACTGGTTTCAATTCCCGGTGGGGGCTCATGTGCGAAAAGACATTAGCTGTCCAAGCACTTTTAAAATTATGATTAACAATGGAGATTGCCAATTCCTGAAGCTGCTAAAGCCGGGATGTCGCCTTTAAACCTAGTTTGCGTTGTTGGTTTTGTGCTTTATGGACATTGTAAGGTTGCCAATTAAAATTTATTTATTATTTACGAGTATATACTGTATATTAGTATTTTTGAGAAGCGTCAGATTCATATTTATAAAATTTTAGGTTGCTGGGAAACAGATTAAAATTATTTTCTTTTAAATCTAGTTATTTTGATAGCTAGGATTCCAGTAAAACATTTCTCGAAATGTGAAGGTGAAACAAATTGAATTCATAAAACCTTCCGTTGTAGATTCTGAAATTTTCATATTCGGTCAGGTTTTCAATCAAATAAAAAACTTCTAGCGCAAGATTAACGCAAAAAATCACGTAATTGACATATTTTTGATAGCGTAACTCAATGACACGCTTCAATTATTTTCGCGAGATTGAATTGTGCGCTTAAACTATGTAAACATTCCCTTACTGAAGTGTGTTCGTTTTTTTGATTGATTATGTAATCCCTATATATCGAAAAATTAATTTTTATGTATTGCAAGGGATGCGAATTAAATATAATTTTCCTCTTTTTTTAACACAGAAAAACGGAAACAGGGATTGCAGTAAAAATCTATCTCAATATGGTGCAATTAATATTTTATATTCTCGAACGTGATTAAAATTTTGTGTTGTAATAATAAGGAAAGAATAAATTACAAGGAAACATTATTTTCGTGAATAAGTTCATTTGAATATACTTAGTCCGGCTATTCAAAACAGGCATTGCAGACTCCGTTGGCTTTAGGGCCTCAGAATTAAGATCAAATCAGTGTTTAGGATTTAATATTCCAGTTATAATACCAAAGTTTGGATTTGTAAGTGTATATAAATATTAATGATAGTATGTAATAGTTGATATAGATTTTAATGAAAGCATACTGCACACCAGACACATTCTACGGTTAAGCTTACAAAAAGAAGGTCATGTGTAAGCTTGTAGAACCCAAGCAATATAAAATATTGTCAAAAGGAATTTTATGACGTAAAACAAACAATGAGGATGTTGGGAAATCATACACAATCGTTGATCATCAGTAAATATTCTAGCCACAGATGTATTCTTAATATTTCAAGTGATACTCAGATTATGTAAGCATATTAGTACTAAAAGTTGTTCTCGTAATTTATTAAGGGTGACAAACGATCAGCCGCAAACGTCATAGTCGAAATATACAGCAGCAATGTGATGTTTTTGTGTTACAATAGAGATGTAGGTAACGCGCTCGACTTCGATAAAGGTGGTTCCGGTTTCGATTCCCAGTGGGGACTCATGTGCGGAATGACCTCAGCTGTTGAAGCACTTTTAAAAATTATTAACCTCACTCTTGTTTTCCTTTATGACATCTTCATGTTTATAGTTTGCTCTTGAATTTATTACCATTTGGCGAAATCTCCATTTGGTAAAACATCCTCGGCTGGAGAAAAAAATCCATGAGTGAAAATTCTCGGTTGAAATGTTCGTGGGTGAAACGTCCCTGGGCGAACGGTCTTTTGGGTGAAACGCCTTGAAACTATGAAGTCATTTCCGTCTCTTTCATCAATTCCTTCCTTTCAATCAGTGACCCCATGATACTCCACATTTTCCACCGTGCATTTAAACAGCATCATTCATTATCTCCATGTACGTCCATCAAGTACACAAAATGATTCATCGTTTCAATGTCTTCTCTATTCACAATCATTCCGTTCGCTCCAGTCACTCAGAGAGATATGCGAGGATATGCGCGACCTTCTACGTGTAGTCAAAGATGAACTATTGAAAACGTCGCGGAAGGAAGCTCCTCAATGAAATGTCCCGGGAATGGAGAGTGCCGAGAGGAAAGGGGCCGAGAAGATGGAGGTAATACGGATGACGGTCTTATAAAGAAGAAGGAGATTTGGAGCAGGAAGAAAGGAAAGGAAGGGACGCTTCGCACGGGAAGGGGCACGGAATGGGCGGAGCAAAGAGAAAGTTCTATCTGAAGAGAGAGAGAGAGAGTTGGGGAAAAACAAGGGAATTGGATGAGAAAAGGAGAAGCTTAGGGAGAGATGAGAGACAAGCGGAGACGAAGGTAGATTAATCTTAGACAGCCTTTTTCAGACAAAACAAAGGCATGGAGCAGGGCTACAAGGGTGGTCGAGAAGAAAGCAATTAGCATGACAAAACTCGCGAATAGCGGCCCCTTTTTCGAAATACTAATTCCAATCTGATCGGTAGTCGCGATATAATTTAGAGCCATATCAGGAGTTTGTGACCATTTTGTCTTCCTAATGATCGACCCTGTATCCTCTGTTACTTGCATTCTACTTTCAAGAATTGTTTTGGCTCTTCCAGATACCAGGATTTAATGAATTAGTTACTTTAGGCATGTCAAACATTAAATGTATATTTTTATCAGAGGCGAAAGAATCACAATAAAGACATCAGTTTCTTAGAATCGCAGCTACATTGGAATTAGGAATGGAATGGAGTTGCCCAGACAGGTTTTTATCAGATATATTTTCAATTCAAAGCTTGAGAAATCTTTTTACAGCTTCAATCCTCCCCACTCCGCTACACTTTTTTCAGTACTAATTGAGGAGAGGGATGCATAAACAACAGGGGCGCAGCAAAAACTTCGATAAAATTGAATTATACATTACCAGTCCAGGATAGTTGGAAGAAAGGAGGTTCTAGAGAATCTAAACATAAGTTTTAACAGATTATACATACGTTTTTAGTGATTTATTTAGAATATAATGAAATATTGCGTATTTATAGATATTTTGTGAAAGGTTGCATACCCACTAGGGAAATCCTCTAGTTACTCGTTATCGGAAGTTATCCATGAGCCAAAAATACTGTAAGTACATGCATACCTATCATATAAAGAAGTGAGAACAAAAAAAATTATCTAATTTCAAATTTTAATTTTTTCATGGATATTTGACATCTCAAGTGGAATAGGTCTATTTTTTCTTGACGCACTTAAAGGGTTAATGGGTGACTCTAGCGTATCTACGGGTGTATAAACTTTCCATTTCATTTGTTATGGTCATGTGACAAATTTGTTGCAATTCTCCCGTCCCGCTTTTTCAATGCATGTAATTATGGTTACCATATTTTAATGGTAAGAAATCGGAACTTGCCACGGCCTCGAGATAGCCTTGTGGGTAACGCGTTCGAATACGGTGAAAGCGGTACTGGTTTCAATTCCCGGTGGGGGCTCATGTGCGAAAAGACATTAGCTGTCCAAGCACTTTTAAAATTATGATTAACAATGGAGATTGCCAATTCCTGAAGCTGCTAAAGCCGGGATGTCGCCTTTAAACCTAGTTTGCGTTGTTGGTTTTGTGCTTTATGGACATTGTAAGGTTGCCAATTAAAATTTATTTATTATTTACGAGTATATACTGTATATTAGTATTTTTGAGAAGCGTCAGATTCATATTTATAAAATTTTAGGTTGCTGGGAAACAGGCTTATTTACAATATCATGGCGTCAATTAACCTTTACAAGGAGATTTTTTGTTTTTTTATTTATTATTAAATAAAACAGATAATATGTTACCCACGGACCACCAAATCGTCCTTCAAGGACCGTCAATAGCTCGCGCACAACTGGCCGATAATCCCTGTGCATATAATTTAAGATACGCTCATGTTCAACAGTTATTGAATTTTGGGTTTGAAAATAGTTTTTTGTCGGAAGTCAGAAGCTTAGAGGAAGAACAGAGAAGAAAACAACCGGTTAGGGAACCGAATACTTGAAAGAGAGAAGAGAGTGAAAGACAAAACAAAGCCAAGAAACTCAAAGAGCACAATTTACGAAAGTAATTTGGACCAAAGGAGTCGAAAAAAATGGTCCGAAAAGACGACACATTTCTGCTAGAATAGGACGAGAATTGAGAGAAAGTTGCGCGAGGATTGGCTAGATGGGACCCGAGAGCGGAGAGGAAAAAGTGGGGAAATAAAAGGGTAAAGGAATGAGTTAGGAGATCGTAACTTTAAAGCGCAGGTGAGGAGTGGGAAAGAGGAGGGCGGGGCTAGGAAAAGGGTTAGGGAGAAGGCTTGGAGTGGCTGCGAAGCGCTAATCGTGCTGCAGGAGGTGCTGTAAATATCCATCTAAGAGTTGTGAGCACGGGAACTATGTGCCCTGTTACGTTGGCAAGGGAAGATATTAGTAACAAAGTACTCGAAGAAGGCTGTTGTAGTGATAGAAAGCCTTGGAAACGCGGGCCGGAAAGTGATGGATAGTATGTGGTGATAATTTTAATCTAAGAAATTGTCGAATGAGGCTAAATTAGCTGTACTTAGAGATACACTTGCTTCCTTCTCCTTAATTGCGATTAGCGTAACTCTTTTTTTTCTTTTTGTGCAGAACGTAGAAATATATTTCGGATCAGATACAATATTTGAGGATGTGAAAAGGTTCCTATATTTAATTTCTTTCATAAGATACCCCTTTGTGATAGCGCTTGTCTGGTCTTGCTAATTCAATTTTGCAAAAGAAGCAGGTTCTGCAAATTTAACGAATAATAAATCTCACTGTCGTACATCTAATAGAAATTGCTGACTGTATAATTGAAATTGTATAATGAGATAATGTATACATACACTCACGATGGTGATTGTTATAATAATAAATAAATAACTTCTTTATTTTTGGCGAAATTAAAACTTTAGAGTCTCCTCTTAGATTTAACCCATCGTCAGTATCAAAAAAAAAATAAAAATCAATAATAATAAAAAAACGTTAATAAATCAATAATAAAAGTTAACTTAAGTCGAATTAAGAACAATTGGAAAGATTTAGTTATAGATTTAAAACACCTAACTGAAGCTTAGGAAAAAATATCCACAGCAGGAAAACATCCACATGAAAGGTGGACAAGAAAAACTTGCACAAACCAACTGGGTGTAGTGACTACGAGATTTAAATACAGAAAACTGGAAAAGAAAATAGCCTGGAAATAAGAACATGGTTAAAATGACAAACAAATACATGATAATGCCTTAATAACTCTTCACTGTCACTATGTTTCAACAAAAGTTCACGATTAGTCAATGAACGAAGTCACTAATATCTTATGCTCATAGAAATACACTAACATAAATGCTAAAATAGGTATAATAAGTAACTATTTTTTTCTTTCGGCACAGGAGGTAGGAATGTATTCCGAATCAGATGCAATATTTGATGATATGAAAAGGTTCCTATCTTAAATTTCTTTCATAAGATACTCCTTTGGGATAGCGCTTGTCCGGCATTTCTAATTTAATTTTGCAAAATAAGTAGGTTCTGCAAATTTAACGAATAATATATCACACTATTGTACATCTACTGGAAACTGCTAACATAGAATAAGTTGAAGTATAAATAAACTGACGATGGTGATTGCTAGATAATAATAATGTTTTCCTGCGTGTTGAAATTAAGAAGAGTGAATGCGGGTTATCTAAAGATGGATGTGATGAAGAAATTGGAGGGGAGAGATTGAACAGAAATGGCTACGTTGTTACTGGATCTAGTATAATATTACCTCCATCTCCCCCCAAAAATAATGCATTCTTCGCCCGAAAACGTTATCTTTTCCCTAATATCATCATCTGTTATAAAATTCAACGGAAAAATTCTAGAAACGCTGAGTCTTGAGGATTGATGATTCTCCTCATAACCATCTTTTTTTATGGGTTCCACTTTAAAAAGGCCTATATCTTACGGCTTAATTGCGTGAACGTGATCGCAGAGGGGAAGGAGAAGTTTGCGTGTAAGCCGTAACTATTTTAATGGAATTCTATTAGGATTGACGTATCATGGTATTCTTATCCTCTCTTTATATATCGTATTCCGTGATACCAAAAGATAAGCCATATCTGCATCATTTTCGCATAAAGATTTCATGCAGTTCTCAATTTGTTTATGACTTAGATAATAAAAAAAATAAGCCTTCCTTGAACTATCTTTCTAATGATGACTATCACTATCATAAAATATCATTTATTTTAGCGCATGGAGTAAAATCTGCGAGTGATAAAAACTGATTTAACGTACATTCTGGAACGCCATACGCCCTGGCGTCGAATTCGATACTACTTGGAACCTGATGAGGCGTAGCCAAAGGGGTGGTTTTGTGGGTTCAACCCCCCCTCCCACCATGCCAACATAAAACGAAAACGTGAGAAAATGGGCTTTCGCTGTTATGCCATAAAAATATCGCAAGAGATACGTGAGGTATGAATATCAAAATAAATCCGTTTCTATTTTCATTGTATTTTGGACGGAAGAATTTCTGCTCATAGATTTCAGGCAATGCAGTGTTTACTTCAACGCAAGGGCAAAGCCGGGTTACTCCCTACGGGGACTATAGGTTATTCTATTATTTGCGGAAGATTGGTATTATAAAAAAATTCCAAATTTTCCATCTTCGTAACTTTTATTTTTCGAGTTTCAAGCGGACATGCATCAACGCGTTTGCTCATCGATGCCATTTTGTATTTGAAAATGTAGCTGAAGGCGCCATGAAAATTTGCTTAAGAGCATCTAAAATTGTTTAAAATATTGCCTCAAAGCAGCTAAAGAATTAAAATGTTTTAATGAATATAGTCGGTCCAGATATGAACGACATTTTGTTTCTACCTAAAGGAAAATCAGATGCTTAAAGTCTGATGGGAACAAAGGTCTTCCATCACCTCGCGGATGCTTAGGTTTACAACTAATTCATCATCAACGAGATGTAAAACGTTTTGTTATGTTAGCATAGGGAATAGATTATAACCTATTAAATCGCGAGGTTTTATATGAAACAGGAACAATGTCGGCAATAGAATGAAAGAGTGGCTGAATCTACGGACAAAAATCGCTAAATTTTCAGCAATGCCCGCACTATGCGTTTGATGTTCAGCGGAAGTTATTAAACACGAAATGTGGAGGAATAAACAAGACATTTTGCATTTACCGGCTTTCCTGTAAACCCAATCCCATGCCCCAATGTTTGATAACCCAACTCGCCGTTTTAATGTCCACACATAGGAATACTCATCCTCTATTATATTTTCAAAAGTATCGCGTTTGCATCACAAGTTTACATAAAATTTCAGGAGGGAGTGATCCTTGACGATGGCAGTGTATCCTCAAAACCGGTACTCAGTAAAATTTTGTTTGTGTGAAAAGTAGGTATGTATTCTTCCTCTTTCATAACTTTAAATTTATCAAATGAATTAACATTTAGATAGTGAACTCAAAAAAATTGATTACGTAAACTCAGCTATTAATATAAATAATAATATTCAAGAGCAAAAATTAAATTCAATTTAAAACACAGAATGATAATTTTTATGTCGATTGGAACATGCCGATTTGTGGTATCCGAAGAATTCTGTAGGAATGTTTTCGTGTTAATCGTTACGCATTAAACATATCATAGTTTCTTTAATAATAGCAACAAAAACATCAATAACAACAAAACAAAAACAACAACGATAACAAAAGAAATAAAACAACAACAAAACAAAAACAACAATTATAATTATAACAATAATAATAGCATCATCAATAATAACCGTCTTTATTGAAGGGCGAGATTGAGAAGTCCCTTCTTACATCTAAACCCTTCGTAATTAAATATTTAAAAGAAATTTAAAGCTTTTGGGAGATACAAAAAATAAAACTCAATATTTTAATTGAAATTGTCTGAAATTTGCATTGAAAAGGTCCATTGCAGACTCTCCATCCCTTCATTCGCTTGATTATTCATAATATCTCAAATAAAAAAAATATTAGTAGAATGAGGTTAAACAGCTGATTTGCCAGACGTGAAAATACATACTCTCATCGACTATGATACATCTGACCCACTGAGTAAATTTTAGATTAGCTCTGCTTATGCATGGATATCTTGAAAATTTTTATACGTAAGAAGTGTATTGCTTGATAATGAGTGATTTCCTCCCGAAATGGATTTCTTGTTCAAGGTTTTGTGACGTTTTATGTTCAGAGGGGCAGAAATCTGAGCCTGCGATGTATGTAATCGTCCTTTGGAACCGGTGTTTGTAGTTGCTATCTTTATCCGCGTGTTATCACTCGGATACACATTAAGGGAGGACGGAATTAATTTTAGAAGTTTTATTTCCTGTCAAGAGGGGCCCCGTGTAAAAGATGTGAGCGCCCGTACGTGAGTCATAATGTGTTCCCAGGCTCGTGATGATACTGCACGTCCTAGAATTCCTTTCTGCACGGCCTAACTCCGACGTCGCGTTGACCTTTACGTGGTCCTATGACCTTAAAAAGTAGGTTAATAGGAAAACAGAAAATGACACGTAGGACTACTGCTAGAAATTTTGTTAGGGAAAAGAGCAGCGGTGGCAAAGTTCAATGAAACGATTTCGCCATTCTTCTTTGAGTAACTCAAATGTGAGTTTCGATTGAAAGCAACTGTGTGAAGAAGTGTGGAAAAGTTGTGACCAAAATGCAATATTTCACGAGTCCGACACGATTTTTCAAAAACTTGTTCTGAATAAGTTTTTCTCCCAGACGGAATAGTAAAGTTATCGAACGAAATGTGTTTTTCGCATTGAAAATGTCGATTACTCTCCGTATGCAGACTCCCTATCTCTTCATTCGTTTGATTATTCATAATAAATCAAATCAAAGAATTATTGGTTGAAGCAATGGAAGAAGATTGAATATATATTTGCAAACTTTTACTTAATGTATAGCTAAAATACTATAGCTATTGAGTTTACTTAAATTTCAGCTACATATTTTTGAATTACGATAATGGATAATCATACATAGTGGTAATTAATAATAATATAAATATGTTAAAAATATAATAATATGTACAATTACAATAATTAAAGCAATAATAATATTATTATTATCTGGAGTCGCTTTAAGATCTTCAAAATCGGAGTGAAGAAAAAGTTCGTGAGCGATGTTATTTTGCGTTAGTTAGACCTCATCTTGAGTATGCGTGTAGTGTATGGGACCCTGCAGATAAGTGTTCTATTCGGAAATTAGAAAAGGTGCAGCGAAAGGCGATACGTTTTGAGAAGAATTGCTACGATGCATTACTGAGCGTCACTCAGATGTTTCAGATCGCAAGATGGGAACCTTTAGAAGTTAGAAGGTTTGATTAATTTGCTGGATAAATTTAAAGAAGGCACGTTCAGATATGATGTAGCCGATATAATGCGTCCACCACGTGACATATACCGTTGCGATACTGCGAGAAAGATCACGGTAATAGATGATGGAACTAATCGATTCAAGAACTCATTTTTTCCACGAACGATACGCGAAAGTAATCGGTTAAAGAAATGGAGTCATGGGCATGCACCCCATGCCACACGCCAAAAAGCGGCTTGTGATGTACTTACATAGACGTAGACATAGAAAAAACTCGATTTTCAAGTAAACTTTGCATTTATCGAGTTACTTTAAAGATACTCGGTTTTCGCTACCATACGTTAATGAATGAAATAGTATTCATCAGTCATAGATGTAGAAAGGAGAAAAGTTTATCTTTTACTTCCTCCATTCTCAGTCTTGTTCATGGATGTGATTCTGTAAAAGGTGCTCAAGTGTGGATGTTGTAGAATAATTTAATTCGTCCAGGTCTTCTCTAACTGTACGATTTGTGTACCATTGAACTACAATAGGTGGACATTTTCCGTAGCATTCTTTTCAAATTCTTTTTTTTTTTCTTTTCACTAAGGAAAGCAAAAACCGACTCTCATCTCGCCATGAAATCCTCATCCCATCCAAAGCTTTTCGTAGCTCATGGTGGAGGGAATGAGGTTAAAAAAGGGCTTCGCAAGCGCACAACACAAAGATAAACAGTAAAGCTAGGCTCAAAGGCATAACACGCTTTTCAAAACATTTGTAGAAAATATAAACGTCTTTTATTTTCTATCATTTTCATTATAACCTTATATATACGAGTCAAAATTATCTTCCAAATTTTAAAGTAGTGAAGTTTTTATACAGCAAACATATATTGTCTGAGCTTCATTATCAGCCAAGCGTTAACGTGAGAAAATTATTTCTAAATACCGCATAATGTTTTTATAATTTCGTTCGAGCAATGAGCAGAATAAAAATCATCATCAATAATCGATAATGCCTTCTGCTACGTTTACCCATGCGTTTCACTTCGAAATGAAATGGATGAAAAATGCAGAAATATTGAACTTTTTTCGAGAAATTTAACGCTTTAACACCTTTGAACTTTGATCAGATTCATAAATAATCGACTATATCCAGCGAAATAATATCCAGCGAAATAAAGTTAGATAGATTAGATACGATTGGGAAACAGGAAGGTTTTAATTATAACTACGAACACCGTGCTGATGACTCTTTGTTTTTAGATAAAACTAAACGTGATATGAAAATGCTATTACTCCTTCCTTTAATTAACTTAAGCAGTTCGTGTAACTTCATCAACGCTGCATTGAGTTAATTTTGAGAAAAAATGTTTTTAATGCAGTAGAGCTTCTGCATGCGATTGTCTCCACGTCGGAAACAAATATGCACGCAAGCTAGTCATAAAAAGGTTAAATATGTCGTTAGAAATCTCGGGTTTATTTCCGTGAATTAGCAATTGCTATTCCTACCTTCTGCAGCAAACAGAACGAGGAGAGGCAACTGTTGAACATAACTAAGGTATTGAAAAGAATTTTCAATACCTTAGTTTTATTTACACGCAGTATATATATAATGTATGTAAAATCTTTCTTGCGAGTTAAAAATTTCATCTCATTATCTCCATAATGAAGTAGCAAGTAAATCGATGCATCTCTTAGCAATCTCTTCGCGTGACCGAGTTGCTTTTTGAAGTTTCTCTGAAAAGGAAATAAATATTGATAATTTCAAACCGGTTTGATGGATTAAATCCCTTTCTGCAGGATCCGAAATTGAATTTTCGGTGGAATGCGTCGGGTAGTTCTCCCCCTTACTTGAAAATACATTTCAATTTGCCGGCTATTCGTCATTGGCCGATGAATGCGGAGCACAATCAGTTTCGGTCAAATAAAACTCGCTTCTTCGAAATTCCGACCGTTGGCAATTATAAAAATACATCAAGATCAAACATGCATAAGGAAATAATTGAACCTCTGATTCGATTATCAAGTTTGCCTGGAAATAATTTATTAGCGTTGCGTAGCGTTGCTAAAAGAGCTTATCTTTTAATCCAAATTAATGGAGTAGGTAGGGAAGTAGTTTCACAAAATCTATATTTATATTGTATACGATCAATGAATATATAGTTTGGTCTCTCATTGATTTCTACGAGAAATTCGACGATTAAATTTGGAAAAGGAAAATAGAAAGATTAAAATCGAGGTGAGGAATGTATCCCCTAAAAGTGACTTACATGTAGGATTTCACCATCTATATCAGTATATTTTAGTGAATGTATTGGTTTTCGTGAAATGGACGAAATGATGTCTTCCTTTGCGATTAGTATCCTACATTAAGCAACGCGAATCTTTTACCTCTAAAACAGCAGTTGATAGATCTATTACAAATTAATATTGAAATTTGCCTTGGTGTTTATTCCACAAAAGCGAAGTATACAATGTAGTTGCACTCTTAAATACTTATACCTGAATCCATGAACAATATTAATCTATTCTGCTACAATCATCCTAAGTTATATGCTTGTTAATGTCTACCAAGAACAGCAAAGGCCCAATGACTATACCTTGAGGGACGCAGGTTACCTTTTTTACCATCGTATAGTACTGTCATAGGATACACGCTTATTCCTATTGGGAGGGAAATACTTTTTCAGTTCATTGGCTATTCAATACCTCATTCCGAAATGTTCGTACTCTCTGATTTCTTTTTGCTTTTTCTCGCAAATGCTGGAGAGGATGTGAATGCAAGCAGTCTTTGTGCTGACGACTTAAAAGACAGAAAGCGCTGCCTTGTAATTAAATGCAAACCTTCATCTATCTCAAAGGATTACTGAGATATAAATCATTGCCACTCCTCTGCAATGTAACCGTTTATCTGTTCCCATTGCTTTAATTTAAATTGTTTGATAAGGGCGATTGAATTCCAGATAATTCGAGAATATGGTGAAGGGATGTCTATTAATATTCCGGTTATCCAAGATTGAGGCCGAAAAAGAAAGTTAGATCTCGAAATAAAATGGGGCAAAGAACGTGGGAGGCGAGAGTCGTAAAGCAGAGAGGAGTGAGGCGATCGCGGAAGATAGTGAGGATGGTCGTGCAGCGCGTGGGCGATAAAGATAAAAAATAAAAAGATGCTCGGGATAGGAAAGTGAAGAGGAGGCGTGGGAAAATAATGGGAACTGGGTGATTAGATGGGGCGAAAGGAACATAAAAGGAGCGCAAGGATGAGGAATAGGTTTTTCACGTGTTAAGAGGTGTCTAGGGGCGTTGCTGTGATACGAGGTCACGCGGGGGGTCTGCGGATGTTGCTCTCCGGGAAATTCATCAAAGGCCAGAAGCCGATTTGGTCTTAGGAGCTCAACAGATTTTATCTAGCTTTCAGTCCTTCGGGAATACTATTTCTCCTTTACTAGTCAGCAACAGTAAAATAGTTTTTCACATGGGAAATGTGGACGTGGTATATTGGTGTCACTATGATGCTGCCATATGATAAACGAAAAATTATTTTTCATTTGTTATTTGGTACAGAATAGGGAAGGTGCAATGTTCATTTAATATTCTGTCTTGCTCATGGCTGTGATAGATGAGAGCTATTGAGTGATGCTAAAATTATATTGATCACTCTTGTTTGAATTCCATGCAAAATATTATTCACAGGGTCACGTTGTTGCCTTTAAGTGAGCTATTTTATTTACAGGACTCTATGTGAGTGAGTAAAACAAGGACAAACTACCTCACTGCTCATCTTACTCAATAAGAATCGTTCCTTATCCAAATAGTTTAGTTTGTCTTTAAAGTATTCAGCTCAAAGGCCGGTTAGGACCTCATCCCCTCTACCATCAACTACGAAGAGCTAGGAGAAGGAAATGAGGCTTACTAGGCCAGATGAGGAGTGAGGTAGTTTGCCCTTGCTTTTCTTACTGAGCCGGAATACTATAAGCAGAAAAAGTCCACGTTAGTTAAGTACAATGACTGTACACTTTTCCTTGCATTCCATACGGAGAAACCTTAATTAATGCCATTATTCAGTATAGCTCATTCCTCAGTAGCTTTCATATTATCACAGCCATGAACAAGACTGAGAGAAAGGAAAATAAAAGATACATTTTTCTCAATCCCATACCAAAAGACAAATGATAAATATTTCATTCATCAAGATATGGTAGCAGGACCAAATCTATTAGTAGCTAGTACAAGAGGGCATGAAGATCCAGCCAGTCTTTTAGCTTATAGGCAAACAGAGACTTTAGTAATGCCCGAAAATTTCACACAATTTACTGCAAATTTATTGCTTAACGTGTAAGAGACAAAATTAAAAGTACTAAGTGAAATATGGTGGAATTTCATTTAAAAAAAACGAAGAAAAAATCAAAGATTTACTTTCCACAGAAATTCTACGGAAAGTAAACCTTTGATTTTTTCTTCGTTTTTTATGTAGGAGACATCGCTAAGTTTACAGTAGCCTTGGTGTCTTTCCATTGATTTTTCTTTCTGAAGCATCACCCTCGCCCAGTTGAACCTGATCAATTGTATCATAAACCCGTCTTACGAAGAGCAAAACTAGAATGGAATGGAAGGCCAAAAGAGTATTTGGGGAATAATATCCTTTGTGTGAGCTTTAAGGTGGTGGTATTCTATTACAAAACTGGGAGATAACTGAAAATGTTTATGAATACTAAACCACAAAAGCACCCAAGCAAAATCACCTGATGATGATGCCTGGCATCGAAACCTGGGCGGTGCTGTTAGATGTTGTAAAGAGTATAGTAAAAATAAATTATTTTTAGTCCTCTCTCATTTTTACTATTGAAGACCTAACTCTATGGTTCGGCTAGAAATTATTATTCTACGACTAGCCTAGCAACGCCGATGTCCCGGGTTCAAATCCTGGTCAGAGTATGGTTGCTTGTGTTTGTCTTTACTAGGTTAATTGTAAGAAAGGTCTCATTAGAGTAAAATTAGACTAAAAGTTAGGCTAAAATTAGACTAAAATTAGACTAAAGTTAGACTATAAATATACTAAAATTAGACTAAAATTAGACTAAAATTAGACTAAAATTAGAATCAAATTAGACTAAAATTAGACTAAAATTAGACTGAAGTTAGGCTAAAACTAGACTAAAGCTAGATTAAAACTAGATTAAAATCAGACTAAAGTTAGACTAAAATTCGACTAAATAAAGACATGATTAACATTATTATTTTATTTCCCCGTAGTTGAATTTGCGTAAGCTATTTGAAATTCCAGCTTAAAATTTTGCGCCAGTTATAAGAAGAATATCCAGCGCTCGGGAGGTATAAACATGTGACAACAATGTTGCGAGCATTAAATTGCAGTGCTTCGCTCTCCTCGAAAACTCAGAAATTGTTGGTTAAAATTGGAGTGTCTTCTTTAAAAAAACCGTAACAGGTCATTTCACGTTATTTCTATTAAAAAGGTTCTTGAACATTTGCTCAAGAAGGAAATTTGCGACTATATCTTAAGAGAGAAATCTAGAGAAACTTGCAAGCAGTAAACATAAAAAAAGAAAATTTCTATTCCCATAGTTTTTAATTTACAAGGAGACCATTATATTTTCTTCGATTCAAGCATGAAGAGCTACATCTCTTCTCTTCCTGATGTTTACTCTTCGATATCGGTTTCTGAGGCACCTGTTTTCACAAAGTGTTTACGCCATGCAGAATAACTTCTCTGTTTTTCGCCGTTTTTCAGACGTTCTTTTGTGAGGCACGGGTACCATAACACTTTACACTTCCGTCCTGTTTTGACCGTGTTTTTCTGATTTTTTTCGCAAACATTTCACCTTTTACTCAGTAGGTGTGTTTGAATACTACAGACTTGTGAAAGTTGGGGGAAATCATTGAAACAGGAAACTTTAATTTCTTACCTTTTTAAATGCATTATTAATAGCACTTTATTCGTATAGTTCTAGCTCTTATAATCGATATAATTCTATATATAATTATTGACATAATTCTTGTTCATATTCTTAGTTAATTTTAGATTAATTGTTTAAAGAATACAAAAGTAGATACTATTATGCACGTAAAGGGAAAGGTCGGTAATAACAACAACAATAACAAATACAATAACAACAACAATAACAACAACAATAACAACAACAATAACAACAACAATAAAAACAGCAACAAAAAAACAACAACAGTAACAAAAACAACTAAAACAACAACAAAAATAATAATAACAATTCATTACTCACATTCAGAATGAATAATTCTCAATCTCATACAGAGTGAATGTCTAATTAAAATTTAGTTGTTATACAACAATAAATTTGGATTTAAAAACGTAGTTCTGTAGGTTATAGCAACGTGTGCTATTAAAGAAACAAGTGAAAGTCATGCGTATGCATACTTATAGATACACACCCATCTGGAATGAGCCACTGACGTTTTCGTTCGCTCGGGCGAAAATCACATCACAAGATTTATCCGCATTCCGCCTGCCAGGTGACAATCTGTCGCCGTGGAATCCATGCGTAGGATTGTCAAGATTCCGCAGTTTAGATAGTGAATATAGCCGGACGGCGGTGCGTTGCCATGGGTACGTGGAGAGGTCGGGACCTCGGAGCGGACGTGAAAGCTATGTAAGCGCTTTCAACAGTCAAGGAACCGGAAATAAGTGAGGCGGGTTGGACATAAGCCCTGTTAGCGACAGAGGCGGAGAACGAGCAAGTGTTCGTAATGCTAATTTCATACCATCCATTCACAGGGGGGCGAGGAATGGAAACAAGTGTTCTGTTAGCGTAACTCTGAAAAGGATGGCAGTATTAAATACACAGAAAAGATTTATTGTCACGTGAGATTTTTATGTAAATGTTTGGCATTTTCTGCTACGCAAAGTGAAAGCTTCATTTAATGTTTTAATGTCTGTTGTGGTTTATGGTTTTTTTAAGATTAAGATTTCTCATGAGGAGAATGTGAGAGGCAGTTAAGAGAGATGGAGGGAGAATTCATCAAAGGCCAGAAGCCGATTTGGTCTTAGATAACTCTTGTATATAAATATATATATAATAGTGAATGTATGATAATATTACATGGTAATCTATCTATATCTATACATAAAAAGCAGAAATTCTGTGGGCTTGTGTGTTTGAATGCTTGCTTGAGATTGGAGTCCACACCGTTTGTCCGATTTGCGTCAAATTTTGCATACGTGTTCTCTGAGACCCGGAAGAAAATTCTGTCACCTGTTTATTCGATAACTCTCCTGGGTTTCAACCAAGATCGTTCAGATAGATTTCCATAATAAATACATGTAAATCTCGATTTTATCGGTTACAGACTTAGTTTATTTTGCAAAATTTAATTAGAAGGAAAAGTCGTATGAAATCGAGATAAGTACCAAAGGTAGGGAAATTGAGTAAAAATTCTTATCATGGTCGTGGATGATCGCTTTCGTTTTAAAGTTGTAAGAATTTAGATAAAATATGCGAAGCTTTTGCGAAATTTTGTGGTTCAAATCAACCCGTCCCCATGACGACCAATGCGGTTGTTGATTCCGAGCTCATGCGTTTTCCCTTAAGAATACATTGTGTATTTAGGCCCTTTTAGAAGCAATGGGGGACGATATGAAAAGGAGGAAAATTTTCCGTGATTTTAACAATTAAAATCACGAATTCCTATTGTTTATAGCAGATTTCGGTTTCGAACAAAGAGAACTTAAATTAGATTGAAAATTTTTGTTTTTGATAACTTATCCCACTGAACTAAACTAAGACGCGAGATGTTATTTTCTCTTATGTACAAATAGATATACGATATTTAATCCGACTTCTATTTTCCCCTTGAGAATGGAAGGTCACTTCAGCTAGTAATATATATTACGCTCTCGGATACTCTCTTTAAGAGAAAAAAAATAAAGATTCGCAAAATTATTTATTTGTTTTTACAGCCGAAACAGGAGTAAAGAAAGAAAAAAAATCTTTGTTTATTCATTATTAGACCTGTGGCGGGGCATCCCTGTTTATAAATTCTGTTTATAGCGACAGGTGGGCATTGTTGAGTTGTTATCGCAACGAAAATAAATCTGAGAATGTTATGAGAAATCCACGACGTACATACTAGGTTAACATTGGTTTACTGATCATTCTCTAATCAGTTATTGTGAATAAAAAAACCGTAGATACAACCACAACCATGGTTAGAAATTTACATTGGATACCACAAATGTTTTTTTAAATGAGTCGTGTATTTTTGAATATTTACTATGAACTATGGCACAGAGGCATCTTTAAGTACCTACGGGTAACTTGGCAAGGAGAAGCTCACAAAATGAAAATTGGAAAACACTTTGGAAGACCTACATCTGCGTTGGATTGAAAATGGCTCATGATGATGACGTTGATATTATGAATAATTCTTGTATTTGCTCTATATAAAAAGTAAATAGAAGAATAATTCTGTAAAGATGGCGCATTTTACAAGTCATATGAGTACGTAATAAATGCTAAACGAAATTTTAAAAGATATGCTGAACATCAAAATGAAATTCAAATCTTACAGGAAAAATTGATAGGAAAGACGTCAAAATTTTCAAACGAAACGCAATTCGTTTGGATATTCTTAAATTACATCTCTATAACTGATCACATTGAACTGGAGTTCGTCGGAGTTCCAGAGAGTTCCAGAATTTCGAACTTGCGATTTGAAACTTGAAAGTACACCAAATAATTGAGGAAAGTTTACATAGTAAACATTAATTGCCTCGAAAGGAAATAGCACTCGTGATAGTGGTATGTAAAAATATGGTGGATACCATTTTAAAAACTACATTTCACAATTTTATTTTAAGCCAGTGGTAAGAGGAAAAAGTATGAAATGGGGTACTTATCCGAGGTAAAGGTTTTTACTTTTTACTTAATTTAAAGTTCTGCCTATAGTTGCGCTCTAGCAATTCGCATTCGACTTATTTTGGCCCTCCGCATCATTATTAAATTTGAGCAATTATCAGTGTTATCCGTGATTTCCCCATTATCACTACCTCCATTTTTGTAGATTTTGGACCCTATTTAACCATTATAGAATTGCTTACGAGATAAAAAAGACTGCTATTAAATCTCTAATGTATGTAAGAAATTATAAATAATCGTAATTCCAAGTTGAAAGGACTTTTAAAATAATATGTATGAAAATATAATATTTTTACCATAAAAGTAGTTTTCCCTTCTACTTTACATCCGGTTTTGTAATGGATATTTTTCCATTCTTACACGATTTTTCTTCAATAGAATAGAAAGTGTACGTATGCCGAATGTTTGTGAACATTCACGAAAAACAAAAGGAAAGACAAAGAGCCAAAACAAAGGAAAATGTGTTATTTAGTTCTATACCACTTTTCTGTTCCTGCTATATGCTACTATATTAGTGAAGATAACATTTGAATTTAATACAGGATAGAAAAGAAAACTCAGAAATTGTTGGTTAAAATTGGAGTGTCTTCCGTAAAAAACCGTAACAGGTCATTTCACGTTATTTCTATTAAAAAGGTTCTTGAACATTTGCTCAAGAAGGAAATTTGCGACTATATCTTAAGAGAGAAATCTAGAGAAACTTGCAAGCAGTAAACATAAAAAAAGAAAATTTCTATTNTTATATTAAAGTTTCACTTGTCTTCAATTTACATGTCATTTTATCTCATTCTTTTTCATAGATGTAATTATAGGAAAGGTATAGAGGTATGAATGATGCTGAGAAATGGCCCTGATTTGGTAACTTCTCAACAAATGCTACGAAAAGTGTTATTCATAGAGTTATAGTGCTGAATTTCAGTGCTTTTCAAATCTAAGCTAGTTCAATTGGCTATTCAATAGCTTAGACGAATGTACAGTTCCACTGTCGTGGAAGAAAGCGAACATTACTCCAGTGACGAAAAAAGGGCGAAACTCAATGTTGCTGCGTACTCATATTTACACCTGCATTACAACCCTCAACGGTTAGTTTGCTCGCAAACAACGGCCATTTGGAGCTTTTCTCGAATTCTAATGTCTTACCGCATCCGTGTTCCTTTTCCTTATAGATTAGAAGAACCTAGTATTAGCGCAAGCTGTTCCGGAAATATTTAAGTACCGGTTTGCACGAGAAAATAAGCGATTTTTGAAAACAAACAAATTTCGCGACATTTTAGCGAAAACGAATCACTGGTTTCTTTTTCTGATATCATTAGGCATACCAATCAGGTAGGCAATCTGTGAGTTAGCTGTTTTCGCAGCCCCTGCCATACGCCATATGGCGGCTTTTGAGGTACTAATGTAGATGTAAGAATGATGCATAAAGTATATCATAAAGTAAAGGTAGTACGATTTCTGAAACGTATTCGTGGTAAATGAATAACTAAATACTACACATAGACCGGAAATGTAACGTATACTTAAAATGGATTTTAACTCAAGTTCATTTTAAGGCTTGTTATTGTAATACCAGTCCTTAAAGATGTAAGAGGAGACTTTTTAGTCTCAATATCGCCCTGAATAAAGACGTATTACATTCTATAATGTTTTGCTGGAGTTAAAGGGAAGACCATAGTACATCTCCTATATATGATAAATTATCATAGAGAAGCACGGCAATCTTCACTTTAACTCTAGAAAACAATGTAATACTGTACTCTAAAGTGAACTTTAGTTAAAACCCAATGCCAGTATACATTATAATACCGGGCCATTACATTTATCATGGCGATTCACAAACCTACTCTACTTTTTATGTACAACAGACTAAGGAATGGAGTTGTATGCTAAACGTCGGTAAAAAGTCTTTAAACATTATCGTCGGTCATATCCGCTTCATCCAAATATTTTCCGTAAAAAGTCTACGAAACATAAACGGTGTGAACTTTAAAATTAAAGAGATATGATTCCGTGTAGTTTTCTCTAGAGGTGGATATAATTGAGCGTTGAGGAACAGTGTAAATAAAAAGGCGAATCAGGGAAATGGGAGAAGGAGGAAGCAATTGGTAGATGAGGGAGCAAGATCAAGTGAGTGCAGATAAGGGTTATCGCCCCGGCGAAGGAACTAGTGAAAGGGAAGAAATGGGAACCAGGAAGGAGGTCAAAATTACGTCCCACGACGAGGTGAGAGGAAATGGAGATTCAATAGAATGAACAGAGGTATGAAATAAAAGCATGAAGAAATGGTGGGAACTCACGACGGAGTATATTGGGAGAAACAAATAAGTCTGTTCTATTATTAAGTTGCTTAAGATTCCGAAATACTATTTCAACAACCGAAATTTTATTGATAGCAAAATGGACATTTTTCGACCATTTGCCTTTTTAATTCATATAGTAATCTATATATATAAAGCAGAAATTCTGTGGGTTTGTGTGTTTGTGGGTTTGTGTGTTTGTTTGTTCACGATTGGAGTCCACACCGTTTGTCCGATTTGCAAACTTTGCATACGTGTTCTCCGTGAGCCGGAAGGAAGCACTGTCAACTTTTCATTCACAAAATTTGCTGGGTTTGAACCAAGATCGCTCAGATAGATTTCCATAAGAAATACATGTAAAGTTCGATTTTATCGGGTACAGACTTTATTTCTTTTGCAAAATTATATTAGAAGGATTATTCGTATAAAGTCAAAATAAGTATCAAAAGAAGGGAAATTGAATACAGATTCTTATTATTGTCGTAGAATAAAGCTTTCGTTTCGAAATTGCGAGAATTTAGATAAAATATGCGAATATTTTGTGAAATTTTGAGGTTGTAAACAACCCGTCCCCCTGACGACCAATGCGATTGTTGATTCCGAGTTCAGGCATTTTCCCATAAGAATGCATTTGTATTTTGGCCCATTTAGAAGTAAATGACGATATGAAGAGGATGAATATTTTCAGAGATTTTAACTATTACAGTCACGAACAAATTGTAGTGATGAATCGTTGGGGCAACAAACATACGTAGCACCGTAATAAATTAGTGGAGATGGATGAGTAACTTTTTGTTTATCAATTCGGACTCTTGACATATTTTACGATTAATTTTACGGTTATAACCAGAAGTTGAAAATCTTGGAAACTTGCACATTAACTTGAGACAAGTTTCAAAAGAAGGAAATTCCATAAAGGTTCACATTCTTATCGTTGATTGTAGATTTGGGCTTCGAAATTTGATCAGAAAATTCTTGTTTTCGATAGCCTGTCCCATTGGACTAAGATGCGAGATGTTATTTTCTCTTTTGTACAAATAGGTATACTACATATATTCCGACATCTATTTTCCCCGTTGAAAATCAACGGGCACTTCAGCTAGTAGATTATATAGTAACTGGCTTAAACTCCTGATAGAAGAGGCTGAAATATTGGCGAAATAGCTAAAAAGGAATGCATATGTATTTTGAAAAATGAGGACGCCAGCGGCATGTGTCAGTTAGTGGAGAACGTATATAGGAGCTCGCTTGCCATCTATTGGCTAACATCTGAATCATTCTAAACATTCATAGGTTCGTGTAGCATTTTATATATCTTGGATGTGAAAGCATGGTAATTAAAAATATTGGTAATTAAATATCAAATAAACCTTACAAATAGATAAATGAATTTTTCTGGATTTACGAAATCATTTATACACATAAATGTTTTGGTCGATTTTCCGCGCTCAGGATATACTTGTATATTGTGCGGTGATCAGCTAGTAACACTTTATATTGTCATATTAGGATGTAATCTACCATGAAGTTTTCTTTTGGTGTTACAGAGATGAATAGATACATATGTATCGATCTCGTTCTTATTTTACGGGGTCACATGATAATGGCCTGTTCCATTCTCATTAATTTTTTATTATTTCCTATCTCTGTAAAAAGCTTTCACTTGAAACACGTGAATATATCTTTTTATGCCTTTTTTCGGTTAATATTCGTGCTTTCGGATTTTTCACGGTCTCATTCAACACATTTAACCGGATTTTACTCCTCTGCCTGAACTACCAGTTTCATTCCATTGATATTCCATCACAATAAAATAAATCCCTGGTTTATCAGTACCATACGTTTTTCCCCTTATAATTTCTTCTTGTTCCCGCTACCATTTCTTGTTGATGTTTGAAATTATTTTATTTCAATCTCAATAAATTAAATCCCCCTTTTCTAGGCATTTATTCAGTTGATTTTGTTAAGGTTTCTCATAACCGAATGCTCATTAGGATTGAGGGAAGATGTTTTAACTTTGCACGGCAAAATCGAATCCATATGAGTAACAAGTGTGAAAAATAGCGTCCCTGTCCCAATAGTAGTAGGAATACAAATAATCCCAGTAATGTCGCTATTTTTCACACTCGTTATTCCTTCGAACGCTCATTGAAAAGTACTATTATCATGCTGCAGTTACCTGCAGTTACCTGGAATTTTGGTATTCTGTTTCGAAACTAGAGTAAAAAAATACCTCACATTTCCCTTAGTAAGCGTCATTCCCTCTCCAAAACTTTTGGTAGGCTTAAGGCCTTCTGGCTGAACGTTTTACATATAACAATATTTCCTCGTAGTGGAGTATATCTAAACTACAAAATCATTCTCTTGCATATAAAATCTGTTGTTCGAACGTTATTCATCCTTATCATCATAAATTTGCACAATCGAAAAATTAATTTCGAAAATAGGAAGTGAAAATAGTCCTAAATTCACGTACACCAAGAAAGTGTCTGTGATAGTTTCCAAATCGAAAGAACGGATTTTTCCATTTATCTCCCCATTACCATGGAAACTCCAGGAATGACGAGCGATTGAAGGATCCATTGGAAACAGTGAAAAAAATAATATTAGGAAAAGGTTGAGGTTAAACCGAATATAATTTTCGAGAAGAAATCTAATTTGGTCCAAAAAAATCTCCCGAATGTTTCCGTTATCGGGAAAATTTGGGTCGCGCAATTAATGAAAATGCAAATGCGCGAAAATCCGGGTCATATCCGAAAAAGAAAAGGTTTCCGTTGGTTTTTCGGTAACGACAGGAGTACAAATTAAATCAAAAGAAAATTTGTTACAGGAAGAGTTATTATCTGAGTTATTTTCGGGAGAATTCCTGATGGCGCATCTAAAACTCAATTACGTTTATGACAGTGGCGTGAGATGGAGGGAAAAGATAGATGCTGGTTCAGATACGGAGGGAAAAAGGGCTGGAAGTTGGGGAAATCGGAGAAGATAAAATGCTGAGTGATGAAATAAAAAGGACGGTAATGATGAGGATGATAAGAATGCGGCGAGGGTGTGTGAGAGATTAGAAATCGAGAAAAAATAACGGTAACTCTTTCATTAATGGAAGTGTTGGGGAAAAAGTTGCAGAGTAAAGTGGGTTCTTACCGGAGGATAGGAACAGGATAGGCAAGGAGGAAAAAAATATGGTGAAATAGAGCTGTTAGAGATGGGAGATTGATAGGGCTAGGGGTGGAGTTTTTGCTAGAATTTCTACCCGCTTCCTTCCCTTAGTGGTATTGATTTTTGAAACCAGGAATTCCTCGCAGTCTTAATATGAACAAATTAGTTTGTAAGGGTGTTTTCGTGATATACAGAAACCCAACAACCATACATTTCAAATTATATCGGATTTAAATTTTAAATATCAATACATTGGTGCCATTAGACCACTTTTAATTTTTCAAGTGTCCCATTTATTACATTCAACCATTTTTCCTTCCCATTTCTCTTCCTTTATTTACTACAATTGCCATACTTCCTGTTTTGCGATAAATACGACGAAATATATGGTTCATTTTTTATATGTATTAGTCTTAATAGATATCACAGAACTCGAACGCTTAGTATTTACACCCCCTGCCACATGCCGGAAGGCGGCTTGTGGGGTATTTACGTAGATGTAATTATGAGAACTCACATTAAATGGCCTATTTCAACAGACTGGTGGGATATAACGCATCAGTACCCTGAACATCTCCCTTACCATTATCCACTTCAACTTCCCTTTAATTTACGCCGCAGAGTATTTTCGTAGATGTATAATTATTATTGTAATCATCATCGTTACAAGTAATTTTCTGTTTGTCACTTCTTGCTTCATTTTTGTTCGAACTCTAACGCTATGCATTTTTCAGGACTGTGTTCCAAACAAAACACCCTCCTAGTTCTTCATGGTATTTCAACAAAATCTCAATGGGTGCACTCTCCATTAATTAAACTGCCTCTTCCACTTCACTTCATTGGCTTTCACTCTCTCAAACTTGCTTTCCGAAATTCCGCTGTCACTTAAGTTTGATGCCCCCCGCACGCCACCGAGCTATAAATTCATCTCCGACATCGCACCTGTTCCGTCCGTCGCAATCTCCTATAAAGCTTCCTCCGGGATAAACCCATCTCCACTTCCTGCACCCGAAGGCGCTTTTAGACCTGCATCCATCCCAACGCTGCAATCAGCGCCTCCAAGTGCTAAACTATCGAAACTCCCGAGTCTCCCGCGGTGAAGTCTTACGAATTGTTGTAGGCATCTAGCGATCGCTTAATCCGTTAATGCAAGTCCCTACCTTTCACTGTAATTTCAAATAACGGAAGCAGGTGACGTCACTTCTAAAGAGTGGTCTGTTATTCGAGTTCTATACATCCGTCAGGTTTTGAAAGAAAGGGTCTTGGATTAATTTTTTGCTCAGAAATTTACAAATTAATGTGCTTTTAAGTCGTTTAACTAACTTTACTAAATTAACGGTCTGATTTATGAAGCCAAATATGAGAAAGAAATGAAACCTTAAAAGCAATTCAACGAAAAGTGAATCAGAAATCAATATCTAAAGTTAAATTTGATCTTGAAATATTTGGCAAAAGAACGACTCTTCTGTGTGCACGGCCGTAAAAAGTTTAAAAATTCCTGGTTCATTGCCGTTTCGTTCAGTTTTGTATTTGACCCTTTCTAGCCGTTTGTCTGAATCTAATTTTCTCCATTTATAACGTCTGATTTATTCATATCTTTTATATTCGGCTGTCACACTTTATTGAAATATATCTCCATTTCTACGTACGCGATCTCTTTTTCGAATTTTTCAAAACGAAAGCAATAGAATTTATAAAAGACTTGAAACTTTAACTTCAAGAGACAATGAAACTTCGTATTTTTCCGCACGTTTTCTTCCATATTTAATGCACGACCGGTTTTTTAAGCGTGGGTACCTAAAGATGCAAGCATACTTGTTGTACCGGTCGTGTATTAATTATTCTGTGACAAAATACGAAGTCTCATTGTCTTTTATGGTGTCTTTCGACCGAGTCTCGCCTTCCATCATCAATTCCATTAAAATACTTAATCTTCATTTCATCGATTATTCGGTAATATTGAACACTATCACTGTCGAATACTTTCTCTTTTCTTTTCCTATCATCTGAACATTGATCAGTTTTGCTTGTTTCTCTTATCCTTAATTATGCATTGTAATTATGGTTTCCAGAGATCGATGAAGCAAAACCGGAACATTTACTACTTATAGGACGAAATAATCCAGGACAATCGGGAAATAACCGGGACGATGCTCATGTTCAGTGATTGTCTAATTTAGGTGGATTGAAACAATTCTAATTAGCTTTTGGCTTTCATTCCGCTGATAATTCTAACATCGAATTGGTTTTTAAGATGTTTCTGATACCCTATATGTTCTCATAGTCCTTCGACGATTCGTCTCAACGACGAGATGTCTCGCGACGAGTTGTCTCAGCGACGAATTGTCTTTCGACCAAATGTCTTAGCGAAGAAATGTCTAGCGACGGGTTGTCCCATCGACCGGTTGTCCTTCTACCAACTGCCCCTGAACTGTTCTCATATACGCTGATAATTCTAACATAGAATTGGTTTTTAACATATTTATAATTATAAAAGACTGGCGGCTGTCTGGTCTACCTTATTGTTAGTGATTTCACATTTGTATGCTGTTTGAAGTAGGCCATCAATTTTTACCAGCAATACACAACATGTCCGCCGAGTGTAGAAATACAAAGAAAAAACCCTTTTGCATGATTATATTAGACTACGAGTCGAGTACGTAAAATGTAGGAGAGAGCACGTAAAATACCTTCTTTATCTACACCTACATCTATACATGTACCCTTTAAGCCGCCTTTCGGCGTGTGGCAGGGGGTGCATGCACCATGGCTCTACTTCCTTCATTGATTACTTTCGTGTATCGTTCGCGGAAGAAATGAATTTTTGAATTGATTCGTTCTGGCGTCTATCTCTCTGATTTTTCTCTCAGAATCAGGAAGGCCTATGTGACAGGGAGGACGCATCATATCGGCTATATCTTCTACGAAGGCACCATCTCTTAACTTATTTAGTATATAGCTGAGAATTCCGAATTAACTGGGAAATTTTTCCTGAAAGAGTTTTCCGGTTCTCAAGGGAAGGTTATTAAAATCTGGGGCAAATTTCATAAAACGGGGACGTCGCACAGTGGGCTAAAATAAAATGCTGGCCAAAAATACTGTTTTGTATTCGCGCCAATTAGCGCCAGTAATACTCTATGGCCACAGAGGGCATTGTGACTTGTCCTATCGGGTGTCTTTTTCTTTTTTTGTTTTTTTGTGTGTGCAAGTGCATTCTTTTTCTAGACGCCAGACGCCTGTGAACCTTCTCACTATACGGACGCTGATCCTTTTGTTACCTGGTAAGTCACATGTTGCTCATGGTCATAGCTTATCAAATACAGTCCACTGATTTTGCAAAAACCATTATTCTTTTCTCTCACCTTTTGCCAATTGCGGTAGAAAGAGAGAACAAATACAAAAAGGGTTCGTTTAAGTGAGGAATTAGAAACTTCTCATGGATACTCTTGAATAAATTCTGCATACAGCTATGCAAGTCATTTACGTTAACTCCTGCCTATCACAATGATACAGGGCGTCAAACTTGACAAAGTTTTGCGAAAAATGCCGGTCTTCGATTTTTCGCGAAATGTTTCGTCTTCAAGCTGATGTTGAACCCAAATGAGGAAAATCATCGGGTAAAATATGATTTCATGCTATAAATCTGTTCTTTATCCTTTATTATAGTCGATCTTAATGACGACTCTTGAACAAAATGTAACGGTTTTTGTTCCAATCATACTTCCCTTTATGCTATAAAGACTGATTTTTATGTGATCTTAAACAAGTTCAACTGATAGCATTTCGACTCAGTGAAGGATGCGATGGCAAACTGCCTCGTTCCTCACTTTCCTAGCAAGCCTTACTCCATCTCGAAAGCTTTTGGCAGCTGACGGTGGAGTGTTGCAGCTTTTGCTGACGACTTCAGAGACAGACTCGAGGGCAATCGAACTGCTGGGAAGAAATGAAAGTGAGAACTGCTCTAGGATCATCGGTATCTGAAATATTTGGCATTTCAGCTGACGAGTGATATTTCCTCATACGAAGGGAAAGAAACTCGCTGAGGGAATCTGAAGGCTTTGTTGTGCTGAGACTTATTAGGAGCTTCTTTCGCGTCCTCAGTTCCTTCCTTTTTCATTCGAGTTCGCGCCTCAAACTGCGAACAATGCTTACTCTCCTCAACGTGAAATCCATCTCGACCTTATTCCCAGGTGCCCTTGTTATTAGCAGTGGATTTATTTATCGCCCATATAGCTCAGTGGGTCTTCTTCGCGCAGTATTAAATTACTATTTCATTCGTCCCTCTCAACTCAAATATTAAATTCCATTCTTTGTTGAGCAAGAATGTGTCTCCGACAATCTTTTCTCACACTTAAGATGTAGAACATCTTGCTATATAACACGTATCGTATATTTCTCCTTTTTTCGGTGGAATTTCATTTCTGAATTAATTCGGTCCTCTCTTAGTAGCTGCAAGCAGTATTAATCATCGGTACGATCGAGTTATTAACGGGAAAACACGGTGAAATGAATTAACGGAATTAAAAATACATATTTACATTGCTGCGGATTACCACCTGTAGTACTGAACGTAATTAAAACTGTACTGTGTACATAAATTCCCTAGCCCTGGTAAAACTCACTTGTATTCATGTAACGCGTTGCTTTCTGCTACTTATATTGATGGGCAGATAACTTTATTTAAGATTTTTGAACCGTGCAAATAACAAAAATAGTCAATTTTGTTTGTCCTTATACACTTTTCTATAACTCAAGGCTATTATGGCATGACTTATAACAAGGTAGGACTACTTCTGATTTATGGAACTCATTCCTCATTCATTGCATGGAAATTTGATTTACTGGGTTATCTTTCTGTATTTATATAGAATTATTCTAAAATAAACTTAATGTGATCAAGAGTAACTCCGTTGAATTTCGTACACATTTTCCAAAGAAAGAGCACTGACTAGCCCCGTTTCGTCATCAAGATGCCATCTTCTGGTCCAGAAGAAAACGGTCGTAGAAATAAATCTTTGGTGGCACAAATTCAGTGTCATTTTTTTGGAAATAGAACTATTCTATTTACGGCTTTCTTTTTGTTTTGGCTCAGTAAATAAAGCCAGGTCAAGCTACCTCATTCCTCATCCTGTTTAATAGCCTCACTCTCTCTCCACGGAATTTGGTAGCAAACGGTGAATATAATGATTTAACGAGCCTTGGGTTAAATGCCAAACAACACATCGCGTATTCAGAAAATCTGTTTTTATTTGAAACATCGTCCGCTAATGTTTGTAAGATTTTTTTACAGCTTGTATAAAACGCGCACATATTTTTAGCGAAACGAAATAAATGGATTCGTTATGTCTTTGGATGCGTTCAAAAAAGAAATTTCGTTTTTCGTTGCGTTAAACCAGCCTTAACTAATATACCACGCTCGACATATCTTGGATTTTTTTCAAAATCTCAAGTACTCCCACTAAATCAAGCGTAACTCATGCAACGAGAATGAGGAAAATTTTCAGTTTCAAGTTTCTATAACCAGTGTTCATTTTGCACTTCCTGCTCTCTTCGTGTTTCCACATTTTCCTTCATTCAGACCACGAAGCATTTCTAAAAGTCGGCGCGATGTGGTAGGATAAAATTAATCCTTTGTAAATTTGAGGAAATAATATTTTGCGTTTTCCTAAAGATTTTCGTTTTAGCCGTTTTAAATTGTTTATTGAGGACTTCCTCTGACTTTCCTCATCTTAAGATTATGCCATTTTTTCGGAATTATTTTACTTAACACTTAACAGTTTACTGCATTAACAAAGATTTAATGCTCAATTAACATCCTGGTTGTATTAGTTTTCGCGCACTTAATAATATTTGTGGAAATAAGATTGTCTACCTCTTTATTGGTGGACGTTGCCTTAGTGTTGTGACGTAATGTCATCTCCTTCAACAGCTTTAGATAATCCAATCCTTTGTCTCTTTCAACTGCTTTGTCATTTTTTTCATAATCTTTTCATCTTCCTCTTTCTTTTGAAACCTAATCCAGGAAAGCTGGGGAATGGCAATCGTTTGGTTGAATACCAGGCCTAATATCCGGGTCGCAATTTTAAGTGGGCCCTAATTTATGCAACTTTCTTATTTTGTAGATGGCAAGCAATATATCTTTAAGAAATTTTGTTAGCTCCTAAATTTTTCTTTACTTAATAAAAATTACCTATTGACTAGCAGACAAGGAGTGGCTGTCGGATAGCCAAGTGGGTAGCGCATTCGCCTTTGGCGAACGTGCTCCCTCATTCAATTCCCGGTAAGGGACGATACGTAAGAAATCACTTTACCATCGATTCATTTAATACTACTACAGAGTATGTCAAGTAGGCATTTGTACACTGGCCATCTTTGGTAGATGACCGGACCTGTTGATAACCTATGATGATGATTGATCTTGATATTGATAGCTTGTAGGGGTTCGACTAATCCCTATATGTATATAAACAACCTTATTGTAAACATATCTATATCACATTAATTCTAGAATTGTACCTTACAGTTATATCTATAAAAATATTAAT
>KZ308386.1:330229-343183 GCA_000376725.2 Ladona fulva | reverse complement strand
ACTTTCCATATGACTCCGTTAAAAGATTTTGACACAATGACTTGTATAATTTCGAAATATGATCTTCTACGGAGTTCAACAGGATTTGCGACTACAGAAAATTCGAATGGCGGGACGCATCTTCTCTTCGAAGCATATGGAAAGTTCTGCTGTATTTTTTTACGACTCCTGTGGTTATTGTGTGCTAACGCTGTCATCCAATCTGAAAGTCTCTCTTAGAAACATGTAAAAACTTTCTGCTATCTTTAAGAATAGTGGAACTTAGATTAATCATCTCACTTAGTTAGTAGTAGTAGTAGTATTATTAAAAGTGCTTCGACAGCTTAGGTCATTTCGCACGTGGGCCTTCACCGGGAATCGAACCCGGGACCGTTTTCACCGAAGTCGGACGCGTTGCCCACTTGGCTATCCGTGAGCCCCCTTTGATTCGTCCTTATCCTGTATATTTTTAATATGCCATGTGATAATTAACTCAAGATTTATAATTAAATGTGAATTATCACACATACCTAAATAATTATCCAGGTTTCCAATCCATCTTTAAGGCTTAATTTAAGATGTCGGCTTACATGTGGATACTAATTTACAGGTACGAAATTCATGTCTACTTTCATACATCAAAACACAAGTTGTGTTACAAAAACTCTCATTCTTCTGTCATTATCACGGCTCATTTACCTATGTAAATATCTAAACTTACTCATTATCCACCTTAGCCAATATACCTTTTAAGTACTTATCCATATTTCCTACTCAAATCCAATTCGTACCTCATTCATGAAATGCAATACTTGGCTGCACGTATGATAGGAAAAGCAAAAAAATCTAAGGTAGACATTTATCGGAGGTAAAAGGAAGATTCTGGGTTTTCTGACGAATTAGCGCGCTGACTTCTAACTGATATCGAATACTACTGGGTATGTGCAGGGTATCGAACCAAAAACAGACAAAAAGCGTTACATTTGCCAAACTGAAAACCGACCCGAATCGAAAAAAATTGAAATTCTTGAACCCTAACCGAAATCAGACGCAATTTTTATTCCGTTTCAATTTCCGGTTTCCAACGACGGAAATCTTACTTAAGTGTAGTCGGAGTAAGGTTTGTTAAACACTTTTAACTGAGACTTGCAACTTAGTATTACTAAGTTTTTGGCTAAAATGCCAATGATAAACGCTATGAGAAATCTAGCAAACTATCAGGATGACGTTACATTACGGTGGTCGGATCGTAAAAAACCTGTTTATACCGGTTCGTCGTTGCCATGAGGAGCAAAACCGGAACGGAACCTAAAATTGTTATTTTTGTTGAATCGTAGCAAAAACCAGACGAAAAAAATTACACATCGATACCCTGGGTATATTCGGTAATTTATTTACTTACAAAATAAGGTTACGGAAAGAGACAAGTCTGGTGGTAGCTTAATCATACACTTATTTAAATACATACAATACAAAACAGATCCTCTCTTATACATGTTACACCCTTTACATTACAATGAATCTAAATTTAAATAACATATTTACGCAATTTACATTTCTGTATCTGAATAAACTTTACATATTTTTCTAAACTCCTTTTTGGTCTTAGGTAAGGGTATGAAGACCTCTTCTGGTAAACTGTTCCACTCTTTAACCCCTTTATTTATGAATAGTACTTAGCTCAATCCGTTCCTTGATTTCCCAGCTTTAAATTCTGCTCATGATCCCCTCGAGCAATATAAATCGGTTCTTCTATTCTGCTTCGCAACTCATTCCAAGCCTCGCCACCGTTTCTTACCTGAAAGATGCCTACCAATCGATTAACTATCCGCCTTTTCTTCTAATTTTTTCCCAACCAAGAATTTCTAACATTTACATTACATTCTCTCTTGTATCTCCGTAATACATGTCTAGCAGCTATTCGTTGCCTTTCTCGACCTTTTTAATATTATATTATTTTTTTCATGTGGATTCCATACATTTGTCGCAAATTCTAATATTGGCCCTAACTATTGCTTTATATCCTAACCCCTTCGCTTTCCTACTGCTTCCCTTTAAGTCTCTCATCACGGAATGTAGATTTAGAATGTAGAATGTAGATTTAGAATGTAGAATGTAGATTTTTAAACGCTTTATGTACTATTTTGTCTATATGAGTACTCCAATCCAAATTATGTCAGTATAACAACAAGTATATGTATGATTTTTAATTTTCCTTTAATTTTGTTCTTGCCTATTTGACTATACTGTTCAGTTTCTTATGTCTTATGTAGTGCATTTAATTTCCTTATGCTTCTTCAGTAATATTTGTATTAAACATTATTACTTAAATTTTTTGAAGAGTTTAATGTTAGGATATTTTTGTTTGACATGCTTTTTTATATTATTTATTGCTTTAGTGAATTAGTTTCAGTGAATTATTGTTACATTACTGCTCAAGTGATTTTTGTATATAACGTTTTCTACACATCTTTTAGCATTTACTATCAGTAGGTTTGTGCAGGTATGAGTGTTTTCCTGCTGTGGAGATTTTTTTCCTAAGTTACTTCTTAGGTTTCATACAACCACAAATTATTCTTAAGTTTTTCTCTCTATTTCTGTTTACAAATTTATTCATGCTCTAATAGTAACATTGACGACAGGTTAGATGGAAGAAAAGACTTTTTAGTCTCAGTCTCGCCTCAAAAAATACCTCAAAGACTTTATAACCTTTAAGTACCTACATTTTTTCACCTTGGGAATTTTCTCTTTATAATCAATCCCAAGAAACGTATTTTCACTCTAATACCTCTTCTCATGATGCTACCGGGTCTGATGCGAGCAGTATTCAAGTAAACCAATTTCTCATCCTGTTAACCATTTAATTGAACGTGAAAACCTGTCTGTCTCCCGCTTGAAGAGGTTCCGTTGGATTTCCTTCATTCCGGAAGTTCGGCAACCTGAATCTTTTTTTGATAATACGAAGAGCCTGGAAAAGTTTTCCATCAGAAGCGAGGAAAGCAATCATTCATCCGGGTCGCAAGATAGGGACGGAAGGACGTCGAAAACTAGCAAATTGAATGATTTTCTGGGAAGTGGGCGATCTTTTTGCCGGCGATGAAAATGGCAAACTTCTCAAACCTACGAGTAAAAAAAATCTCCGAATTTTTTCCAAAACAAAAGGGTGTCTGGAATTGAATGGAACGAGAGCGAAAAAATATGAAAATAATTTTGACAGCCATCGGTTCGGATGAGATCTGGACGTGAAGCGAGAATGGATGGACGAAATAAGCCCTCGCTCAGTATCTGAGCTTTGCTTTTTCTTGAGAAATGTTAGTTGGGATCACAGACACTGTTGGGTGATATTTGCTGAAAATCAACCCCATTGACCGATGTTCGTGTGCCCGACACGGACGTTCTGCAGACAGATAAAATTTTTTCCTTTTTTTCTAACTCATAATTCAGCCTTAAAAGTACAAAATAACAAAGAGATATTTTATTGTATTCTGCGACGATAAAATCTATTATTTAATTTGAGAATAAGGACTTTTTCCCGACTCTAATTTTGCTGCTTCATGGACTTTTTGTCGACATATCCTATTTTTTTCTTTATTCTAACTCATGATTCAGCCGTAAAAGTACAAAATAACACAGAAATAGGTTGTTGTATTCTGCGGCGATAAAATGTATTGTTTTATTTTAGAATAAGGACTTTTTACCGACCCTAATTTTGCTGTTTCACCTACTTTTTGTCGACGTACCCTAACTAGTACTAGTTACTACCTCACGAGTTAAAAGCCTTAAAAGTACAGAATAATACAGAAATAGCTTGTTGTATTCAATGGTGATAAAATTTATTATTTCTTTTTAGAATAAGGACTTTTTAACGACACAAATTTTGCTGTTTTACGGATGTTTTGCCGACAGATCCTATTTTGATCTTTTTCTAACTCACGATTCAGCCTTAAAAGTATACAACAACCCAGAAATATATTCTGCGACGACAAAATGAGTTATTTCAATTTTTAATTAGGACTTTTTACTGAAATTAATTTTTCTGTTTTACGGACGTTTTGCTGATATATCCTATTATGTTCTTCTTCTTATCAACACACGATTAAGCTTTAAAAGTGCACAATAACACAGAAATTTCTTATTGTATTCTATGGTGACAAAATGGATAATTTCCTTTTAGAATGAGTACTTTTTACAGACACTACGTTTGCCGTTTTACCGACGTTTTCCCGACAGAATATACTTTGTTATTTTCACACTCACCTAGTTATTCCGCCTTAAAAATAAATAGTAAAATGGAAATTGCTGATTGCTGTTGATTCTATGGTAATTAAATGGATAATTTCCACTTAAAGTAAGTAATCGAGGTATGATGAGATGTTTGGAAATCAACCAAGTCTCCTTTCTTGCGTCTTGTAAGAATGAAAGTAAAGTAAAGATTTCATCTGAACATGCTAAACATATTTCTCAGTTATCAGCCTTATTCTCGTTGAAAATAAACGGAAACTGTGCCAATCAAAAATGAAATATCGCGAAAGCCTTTTGGATTCGTTTTTATAATTCATATTAAGATGATTTTTGAGAAACAAATTTCTTGTAATTTATAATCATGACGGTAACTCTTACAAAATCGACATTTCGTAAATATTTTTAAAAGCAAATAATACAAATGTTATATAAAGATTTAAATATTACAATGTTAAATGTTATAATATTAATAATGAAGTAGAATATGGGGTTTAGTAGTGAAATATATATAAAAATATAAATATAATTTAAAACCCACCCTAAGGAAGACTTGTCGGTGTTTACTAAGACTGCTTGAGAAATTTCACTGTAAATTCTGCAATTAATGTCCGATGATACCAATACTTACATTAATAACATACCTACAATTAAGAAAGACAGAATCTGATGAGTGTAGTATTGTTCCAGTCATCAAAACACCATCAAATTTTCCTCATTGTGGAAAATATATTATGAGTATAAAAAGGAATGCAGACAAACATTTAGGTGTTCTGAAAACATTTATAGACTTTCAGATAGTAAAACTTATGATTGAATTAGAAATCGTAAATTACGTATCAAATTAAATAGAGAAAAGTGAAAACGATTGACAAATTAAATCAATATCTTTATAATTCGCATTCAAACATAAGAAATATAATAGAAATCTCACTGCTTAGCAACAGCACTACACAAAAACATTCATGACTAACAATAATTTCATAGAATGAAAAGCTCATCTGTATTTTCACTTGGAAAGTTTCAGGACTGATTACCTGCTAAATTGAATTTCTTATTCTTTTTCATTTTTGTTGAACGCTGTGGCGCCGTATTCCTTCTTTTCTGTAATGCACGCCTCCGCTGTGATATGGGCGATTCCTGCACAACAATCACGTAGAAATCCTTGCTCCGCTGATCTGAAACAAACTCAATCCTAGATTTTCTTATCCTCGAGCGGAAATCTTCCTCGGGCCTGCTTTGAGGCGTGGATTGCGAGAGGAAGGGATGAAAGGGAAGCCGAAAAAAAATCACGAGAAAAGAGGGAAAGATAAAAGGGAATGTCTACAGCACGGCATGAAATGCTATGAAAGGTATCTGATGAGAAGAAATTGGGAGGAAGTGAAGGCGAAAATGAAAGAACTCGGAGTGAGAATGTGGGGCGCGGGGAAATATCCGGTGTTGTAATAGGGAATATCATGACCTTAGTACGGTAGGATCAAGATCAATAACAACCTCATCACGTTATTATCCGTCCACCCTGATTGCCTACTTTGATGAAGATTATGTAACCTTGGTGGCGTAGGAAAAAAATAAAGGAAAAACTAGTGGTTCTAGGATAATAGAATGTTAGAAAAGAAAAATTTGTGGATTTGAAATGTTTCAGAAAAATTTGCGTAAGATTTTCTCCTGTGCATGCTTTACTGAAAATCCAATCCAAAGACAGCAAAGAAAGTAACCTTCACCAATCGAAATTAGTCTCTTAAATCTCTCCAAGCCATTCTATTCTGTCAGTGTTTCATTTCCTAATAACTCCTGCATTTAACGCTTACCATCGCCGTTCTCGCTATCTTTCTTGGCATTAATAATGACCTATGATAAGGTTGTTTGTTTATTAATCATGTTACAACTGAAGCGATAATACCATATGGTGAAAATGTGACTTGTACATTGAAAGTATACTATGGTATTATATTATATTTTTTATAATAATTAGTATTTTTCTTGATGTTAATATTATAATTAAAGGAGAAGAGATAATGGTCCTTAATGTGAAGAGTTTCCTGAAAAACGAATTACTGAGCTACTAGGATTAAGTAAAGGTGAATAACATAGCACAGAAGAGCCGTGAGGCTGAAACCCAAGTAATAACAGGTGTGAAAAATAGCGGTATGACTGGGACTCGAACCCAGGTCTCCGGGAACGGTAGTTGAGTAGTTAGAAGAACTTCCAGGAAAGTTGGAGACCTGGGTTCGAGTCTCAGTTATGTAGCCATTTTTCTCATATATTCTTCCTTGTATTTCAGCCACACGTCTCTTCTGTGCTACGAGATGTTATTTAACTTTCCTGAATAAATCTAACTAAATATCCTTCCTGATCTATTCTGAGCTTCGCATATCACAATTCACTTTCCATATGAAAAGGAAAGTTTATAAAACAATCGAATAACGATATGAATAAATTCCTTTCCGTATGAATTTCGTTCCTGTGGAAACGGAGATTGATTTACTTATCATCTGAATACAGCATACGGTTATTATATTTATCATAGTTTATGCAACTTTTGTTTCTATCCCACAGGTCCATTGTATGAAGAGAATAAAACTGGTAACCATATCGACATGGTTCTTTTACATCTTGCTTCGGCCTCACTAAATAAGACTGGAACCGGTACGGAGCGCTGACGAATAATTCAAGTGTCATTGGTCTTCATTGGTAAGTCGCATGAAAAATATTGAGATTATATCATCGAACAAAACCGAAAACTTTAATGTTAATCCTATTACTGTATATTTAATACAATCACCTCATATTAAGCTTCTGATTAACACAAAAAATCAAATTAAGTATATATATCTCAAAAGTTTTAGATAATTAATTTTGCTAGGTTTTACATTATGCTGTTGAAATTATGTTCTTACAAATTAGGTTTTTGGAACTAAAATTAATTTGTTTTATACATTTGAATCACAAATAGTGGCCGTACGATATTGAAAATATCTTTGTTTCATTAGAAATATAACGAATAGAAAATTCTTATTCACTTTGTGAAGCAATAGAAACGGTTTAAAATATAGGGAAGCTGATCGTAACCGGTCGATATCCAAGTTTTACTTTTAGGCCCGGTATAATAATGTATACTCAAATCTGCCTTTCGACTAAAGTGAACTTTAAGCTAAAGTGGTGTTTAAGTATAAGGAGGGTATTATAAAAATGTTTAGACTCCTGTTTACTTAGATACCACTTTAAATATTAGATGCTTTGACTGAGAATATTTTTCATACCCGTTGCCGTGAGGTTTGTTTGAAAAACATCGCATCGTAATACTGTAATACCGCGTATCCCGTTTATTTTCAAGGTTTGACAGCTTTTAAAAATACCTAAAATATAGTTTTTGAACTGATATGCATAGTTAAAGAAGTTGTGACTGATGAGCAGTTGACAGTATTAAATTTGGCAGAGGAAAATAAAAGAATTCTAGAGAATGAACATTCTTTGATACATGATATATCTGGATATGGACCTAAAGATATGTCCGGATTTGGACCCAAATAAAAAAATCACGTCCAAGGTGAGAAGCTTGCCCGCCATTAGACCGCGATATTGTTTGTTTACATCCGTCATGCATTGCGGTTAAACATCAGTTTATCATTTAAAGCTCACTCAATCTGGTACTTAAGTTGAACATTACTTTAAATACCGGATAGGACTTAAGTATCGATTATAATATGGTTTGTTAGAGTTAAAATGAAGATTTCACTTAAAGTCCATTTTAAGTATACATTATAATACCGGGACTTAGGGACTTTCGTATTTTCTTTGATGGGTATTACTGTTAGCAAACTGTGAAAATAGGCAAGTGAGGAATTGCCTGAATTCTACGACTGAGGCATTTTGTCATTGAATTTAAACAATTTTACTTTTATAAAAACTGCATGATTGCAGTCTTCAATTATTGCATGTTATTAAATTTCCCAAATACGCAGTTGATTATACGACAGAGCTTTCCGTTTCTCGAGAGAGGCACAGATTTATCCCTTTTACAAAGAATTAAGGAGTCTATATATTTGCGCGTAAGCAAGATTTTACTGAGGACCCAAAATTAATTTTTACCTGGGCAACGCCAGGTATGTAAGCAAGGCTATATCATCAAAATATATTTATCATTTCAATAAGAGGACTTTGGGTTGGAGATAAGGTTCGCCAAAGAGTCGGAATTAAAAAAACAGAGCCTCTGATACATTGTTCGATCGCATCAATAAATTCATACGAATCAGATGGAATGTTTTCATAATCCTGAGCGAGGTAGGCGTTCAGATATTTCTCAATAAATCTACTGACACCTGACAGGATTTTCGATCTGATTCTCCACTGCTTTTATTCCTACACATCTCCAGTCCTTTTTACTTGAACTTCTGTCATTGTGCGAGAATTGCATAAATCTAATTCATAGTGCTTGGCGAACTCTAGCGCAGGGTTTTCAAATGACGTAAGTAGTTATTTTTATTGGAGTTGTAGATTGATTGTTTATTCTTTTTAAGGTATACAGTCGGAACCAGGATGCTGGATACTGTGTGCTGGAATTGTTTTTATTATTATGATAGGAATACGTTATTGCGTTCATCTACTCTTTATGGAAATATGTGCATACATTATTATATTGTTTATAGTTACGGACAGAATGTACTGACTCAGTCGTCTGTATGGATCAAGATCTTCAACGGCGAGTGCCTATGAAAAAATCAAAAGAATCATGACCAATATTATTTGCAAAATAATCTAGTTACTAAATATGTATGCAAACAAGAGTGATCGGGATAAAATTTAGAGTTAGGGTATTCTACGTAGGTTTTAGGGTCTTCGAGGTACAATTTAATTTGGTAAGAATAGCTTGTCTTTGAGGTATTGGCTAAGAAAAATCGCGATATCAAAAGGAAAGAAGAGAGAATCACAATAAAATAAATAATTTTGCAAAGTGGTAGATTTTTCGCGATATACAAATTTTGGCATAGGAAATCAGATTTAAATCTATTAGGGTGATGTATGAGGTGTGATACCCAGTTTCTATCCCTCTGGCCACTCTACCACATACCCAATTTTACCTCATAATGGATGGTTAGTAATATATCTAATTCTATGTCAGTTATGGTAATTCCCCAGGGCTATATGTATTCCCCACTGTGAACAACAGAAGAAAAACACGTCATCAAGTCATTTGCGCGCAATCCGTTGTGGATAAAGCGCGGAAGGGCGGGAAACGATGTCGTTGTTTGTCGGGGAGAGTGACTCCTAGCGGAAACCCCTCTCACTAATGACGCGTAGATTCGGAATCCATCTTGATTCAAGTCTCGAATACCCGTCCGTACTAGAGCCATTTCTGGGGCGTGAAATTTCCTTCGACCGAGTGAACAACGTATAAAGAACTCAAAGGAGAGGGGTTATTTCATTGTGGATCACATATCAAAGAATGAGGAAGAGAAAAAAACTATATTGGGTATCAGGGAAGTTGGGTTCAAACAGGAAGAAAGGGAAAGGAGATTGGGAAAGATATGAAGAAGCAAAATGGAAGGCGGAAATAGTTTCAGAAATGTATGGAAAGAAAGGAGGAAGGAAACTTGAAGAAATCTGTAGAAGCCTTTAGCGAATAGGGTTTCGCAGCCCAATGCCGTTCCTTTATGTAATCTGCCGCATTAACAGGTTATTTACTGAGTCTTTCGTCCAATAGCAAGCTCATAATGACACGGAGGAAAATAGAAATATCATTGTAGATGAACATGCAACTTTTCGTCATTAGTTCCAGTGGATTATAGCCTTAAAAAGTACCTATTTAATACCTTATCATTACAGTAAGTATGTGAGATAATTTTAATAGAAATGTAGTATCATATTAGAAGTATAAGATTATTTTATTCGTTACATCATTTCATTGTATATTTATAAAAATAGAGTAATTTTGCATGCAAATATGAGAGGACTACTGAACATTTAGAGATTAAGATTTAATTTTACAATCCAATGAATGAAATATATATATCTAAAGCGAACATTCTGTGGGTTTGTGTGTTTGTTTGTCCGCGATTGGAGTCCACACCGTTTGTCCGATTTGCGTCAAACTTTGCATACGTGTTCTCCGAGACCCGGAAGGAAGTACTGTCACTTTTTTATTCGATAACTTTACTGCGTTTGAACCAAGATCGTTCAGATAGATTTCCATAATAGTAATACATCTAAAACTCAATTTTATTGGTTAGAGACTTTATTTCTTTTGCAAAATTAAATTAGAAGGAATAGTTGTATGAAATCGAGATGAGTACCAAAAGAAGAGTTTTTGAATTCAGATTCTTATTATGGTCGTAGAATATCGCTTTCATTTCGAAGTTGCGAGAATTTAGATAAAATAAACGAATATTTTGTGAAATTTTGAGGTTATAAACAACCCGTCCCTGACGACCAATGCGATTATTGATTCCGAGTTCATGCATTTTCCCATAAGAATGCGTGTATTTAGGCCCATTTAGAAGCAATGGAGGACGATATGAAGAGGAGGAAACATTTCAGAGATTTTAACTATTACATTTACGAACTATTTGTAGTGATGAATCGCAGGGGCAACAAACATACGTAGCACCGTGATGAACTAATGGAAATGGATGAGTAACTTTTTGCCTATCAATTCGGACTCTTGACATATTTTACGATTAAATTGAATGAAATTCCATAAAGGTTCACATTCATATTGTTGATTGTAGATTTCGGCTTCGAACTATAAGAGCTTTAATAAATTGAAAATCTTTGTTTTCGATAACCTGTCCCATTTTACTGAGCTAAGATGCGAGATGTTATTTTCCTTGTGTACAAATAGGTGTACTATATTTAATCTGACTTCTGTTCTCCCAGTTGAGAATCAAAGGGCACTTTAGCTAGTTTATAAATAAACCACAATGACCTTTTCAGGATGCCCGAATTTCTCATTTGAAAGCGCCCTCTTTCGACCAATTTTTGTTGATATCTATCGGTTAATACGATATTTTTTCATTGCATGCGTTTAACCCTTCTGTATAACTGACAAGTCTCACATACTTCATGTGACGAAAAGCATTCAGTAAGGAATAGGAGCTAGTATAAATTTTTCAACGTTCCTAAGTACGAAAATTACTGGAACACACATTTGTCCGGATTATATCCCAGACTTAATATCTTCATTGTTGCAAACGCCCCATTGTAGCGGCATTCTCTGGACATTCTTAGTTGGTCCAAATAGACGATGCGATTTGCGATGCGATGTAATGCGGCGGGAACACGTAGTTGATTAAATTCCCTGAGGAATAATAGCAACAAACGGAGGAAATAGAATTAAAAGAATTGCAAGGGCGCGGATGGACGTTCTCCAGGGATTGAATACAACAGACAGAGGCTCGCGATATTGCAGTTTTGCGAGAATCTCGTAATGCGATTTCAAGCTGTTCGCGCTCCACTGTTCTACACGTTACAGAAGATATGTCCGGATTTGGACCCAAATAAAAAAAAAGATGTTAGAGGACTTTGTTTTCCTTCCCTCCATATTTTTTCCCTTTTTATTCCCCCATTATCCTGCGTCGCAAGCTTTGAAGCGCCAAACCAAGCGTGCGGCGTAATTGCGAAACTCGGATGGGGTGGTTAAAAAGGGGGGGGGGGTGTATCGTAAAAAATAAACGTTCCCTGGAGGAGGAGTAAGGTCAACTGCGTCGAGTGTTATATACGGGTGAGTAATCATCGGTTCTCTATAAGAACTGCCTCTCCGTCATTTTTTTCAGCGTGATTTTTTCACTAGTCCTTCTCCCCTCGCGTTATTGGTGTCAAATGGGGCCGCTCGTAATCTCTCCGGATGGTTTTTAGCTCTTAGAGATGCGGAAAGTCGTTGCTGCTTTGTTTCCTTACGCTCGGCTGCTTACGCCAGGGCACGCCCTCTACTTTTTTTATGGCACATATCTCCGAAGACGTCCTTAAATCACCAAGGGAAGAAATAAGACGAGACTGGTTTTTTCTTGTCTTCTCGTGAAGTGCTTCGATTGATTATTCCGGTTTATTGTCCTCGTTATTTCATTCTCGTTTGAAGGAAATGCTTCTTTCGTGCCGGATGGGAGCATTGCGGCATGTGGAAAAGAATGGCTTCGAAGATTCGCGCCTTTTTAAAAGAGGGTTATAAAGAAATATGGCGTTTTCGTGAGCGATATCAAACGTGGAGGCGCTAGGAACTTTGTTGTCACTCGTCATGGTTACTCGTCAAGGCAACACTTCGACCTCGATTCCCCACTTGCTGAGTAAAGTTTGCCGGTGGTTGCCTGGTTACGTCATTATTTAACTCATCCTCGTAAACGTCATTTCCAAGTACGAGAGTAATGTATCGGAATTTATCCATGCGCCGAGTTCAAGTAGCTCAGCCCTTTTATGGTTTCCGGTGCTTTTCCAGTGTTGCTTAATGTGGCAGCTGAAAGCTTGATAATGTTATCATGCCAGTGTTGCTGCACATCTGGGTTTATTTAATACCAGCTGAAGTGCCAGTAGAGTCTCAACGGGGAAAATAGAAGTCGGATTAAATATAGCATACAAATCTGTACATAAGAGAAAATAACATCTCGCATCTTAGTTTGGTCCAATGGGACATGTTCTCGAGAACAAAAATTTTCTTATCAAAGTTCGAAGCCGAAATCTACAATCAACAATAAGAATGTGAATCTTTATGGAGTTTCTGTTAACTTTTGATGTGTAATTTCATTT
>KZ308386.1:268726-325583 GCA_000376725.2 Ladona fulva | reverse complement strand
GATTCACTTCATTAATCCTGTTTTTCTCTCCTGTCGTAACCAGTTGTCCCAGGTAAGTGTACTCTGAACAAACATCAATGGGTACCTCTTGTAGTAGGATTGGTACTTGTGCTGCAAAAGAATTATACATTACCTAAGTTTTCGATAAGTTTATCCTGAGTCATATTTTCTGCCCCGCCGCGTTCAGTTCTTGAAGCCTTGATGCTAGATCTTCAACGTTGGTTGCGAAGAGTACTATATCACCTGCGAAACGCAAACGACTGATGTACTCTCCATTGATCCGTAGGCCTCTTTCCTCCCAGTCTAAGATTTTAAAAACTTCTTCCAGAACGGCTGTAAAAAGTATTGGTGAAAGGCAGTTGTCTTGTCTCAATATATATACCGATTCTTTTCAATCCCGAATTCCTCTGTTTCTTCATGCGGCATTACAGAGGCCGTTGCATCCTTGTAGATGCTGCGTTAAAGCTGGATTTACTTGGCATCTGTTCTTTGTTTTCCCAGTGCTTCCAGTGTGGAGGAGGTGTGTTACTTTAAAGGCAGGAAACTATGCATGTATGGAAAGTGTAATGTCCCAGTAAAGTTGGTACATATTCACCTCTGTTTATCTTTGGAGTTTAAACATACTCCCTTTATGTTGAAAAATATAAAAATTACAAACCCATTAACACCTCTTTACTGAATATCCTTATCTTGCCTCGAGTGGTTACGGTGAGAGGATACCCTATAAAATCATCTTGGAATTCATATCCGTTACTTTCGTTCCATGCGCGATGTCAATTTCCCACTTCATTCCAAACTAAGCACCCACATTCTTCAAAAATACCCAATAGCGGATAAAACAAAATGCATGACCGACATATCTCCTTTTGATTGAAGACCGTCCGCAAAATCCATAGGCGTTTACGCTTTTCGAAGTGTGGAAATTTGTGACGAAAAGTGGGGAGATATTGGGATAGAGGTAAAATACCGATACCCAAATTCCTTTTGGATTGAGAGTTTTCGGACATGGACGAATGGGACACTTTTGATGGAAAACAGTCGAACTCTTGGAATTCCATCAACGCATGTAATATTTCCTGATCGCATGAGACCAATATTTTTCAAAATTCCTCACTCTTTTCAGAAATAGAATTTTTTCGGAATTTATTTATTTTTCTCCATTTCGCTATAGAAAAAGTCATTTGAGGGCTATATCAGTGATGCGATTGATTCGAATATCCGAGTAGATTTTGTGGTAGTCATAGAAATTAATTCTTTATTTATCAATTCGAATAGCAGCTTTATTTAGGCAATGGGTACATGGTGTGTTCAAGCTATCAAAGCTGATGCATCCGATGAATATACAATTGAAATATTATGTTTCGTATTTTCACTAATCTAACTTGTACTTTTTCCGGGTACCAAAAATCCGCGTACCTTTCCGGACTTCCAAAGGAAGGGGGTTCGTTTTATGAATATAAACAAAGCCGTCAACTTTAATTAATTACACACTCCGGATACTTCCATTTCTAAATGTGTCGTTTTTTATAAATTTATTTGAACGTACATCACAAGTTATCTAATGGAAGCACTTTTAATAAAAAGTCATATTCAAGGAACGTTTTAAATTGGTAGAATTTACCTGTCTCTCTTTAGTCAAAAAATGGGAATTTGTTGACAACTCGCCGAAATATCACCGAGATGCAGGATCAACGTTGAAACACATCGATTCCTTGTTGAATACTTGATGTTTAGTTAAAATTTGTCGCACAGAGACAAACCACTGCCAAAGTATAAAATTTTCCTTAAATGTATGGGCACTAGGAAGGGCAGGAGTACCAACAGCAAAGTTACCAAGGTTTCGTCCTTCATTGCTAATAATTGGGCCTAAATACACAATACATTCTTACGGGAAAATGGATGAGCTCGGAATCAATAATCGCATTGGTCGTCAGGAGGACGGGCTGTTTACAACCTCAAAATTTCACAAAATATTCATACATTTTATCTAAATTCTCGTAACTTTGAAAAAAAGCGATATTCCACGACCATAATATGAATCTATATTTAATTTCCCTTCTTTTGGTACTTATTTCGATTTCATACAGCTATTCCTTCTAATTTAATTTTGAAAAAGAAACAAAGTCTGTAACCGATAAAATTGAGTTTTACATGTATTATTATGGAAATCTATCTGGACGATCTTGGTTTATACCCAGCAAAGTTATTGAATAAAAGGTTGACAGTGCTTCCTTCGGGGTGGACGTATAAACTAAAAATATGTATCATCATCATCAGCCATTTTCAATCCGACGTCAGATGTAGTCCTCTTCAAGCGCTTTCCAATTCTCTCTATTCTGAACCTCTCGTTGCCATGTTACCCCTATATACTGAATGATGTCTCTGTTCCATCGGTCCTTTGGTCTTCACATCTCTTGGTATCCAATTCAGAACTGCTGATGTCCATCGGTTGTCGTTTCTCCTTGCAACATGGCCTGCCCACATCCATTTCAGTGATTTTAACTTATCTATGATGTCTGTCACTCCTGTCATCTTCTTAACCCAGGCGTTTCCGGTCTCATCTTGAGATTCCAAGCATACATCGTTCCATACTTCATTGTGTAGTCTGAAGTCGCTGGGTTATTGCTGCATTTAACACCCATGTTTCACTTCCATATGTCAAAACTGGTAGAATGCATTGGTTGAAGACCTTTCTCNATGCATAAATAATACATTAATAATAAATTCATAAATAATAAAAAACATGGTATCATAGCAAAGCTACATGAATTGTCCACCGGAAGATGCAGTTTGCTATGAAACCATGGTCGTGTAATTTATTTTCTAGTCTTGTGGTCTAATAAACTTTTCTTATGGAGTTTTTTTCATATTTAATTTGCTTTGGCGATCGCGATGAACAGTATCTTGAGAATATATGGCTGTACTACAGGAGCGCACGGTATGGGATTGCTGTTGGGGCCACGGGACCATAAGAAGGGTCGTAAATATCTGGAATCTTTCCGAGTCAGGGGAGCATAAATTGAGGCTCTGTTATTATTGGCTGTGTTTTCAGGTCTTTCGTTCGTTTATGCCCTCTCTTCCTAATCTGTCTCATAATATTTTGTCGTAATGTTGCAACACATAATTGGCGAAAGGAATCTGGAATTTTAAACCCCAGGGGACATATAGAATTAATGCGGTGATGCTATAGTGTGCACTTCTGGGTAAAGTATGGGTGGATGTTTATTTGCTGGTAAACTTTCGTCTACAACTGAAGAAATGAAGGTAGAACTTAAATGAAGCTTTAAATATCGCACATTACTGGGTAATGACATCTTTCATTTAGTATACAATATAGTAAAGTGGTACATCCACATCATTCCGGATTTGTCGCCGAGTCATTCGCAGGGCCTTCCATAAGATATATTCATTAAATTCGCTTTCAACTTCTTCTTGGTTAATTGATTCCGCAGATAATCGCTATCCGTAGTTCAAATAAGAGATAGTTAAAATCTTCGAACGATGATGGAGAAAATTTATATTAATACAGGATAGCGCTACCCAGATGCTTTAGATTACAGGGCTGGATTCGTCAGATAAAAAAACGGAATGAAATTATGATTTATTGAATTCAGAAATAGTAAATTCTTTTGTGACATTGCGGATATTATACTTTCTTCTTGTTATGATACTGACAGAAAACCAGGAAACAGATACTTGCACTAGTTGTTAAAAAGAGAATCCATTTTCCGGAGGAACGATATTCGACAGTAACCGATATGGAAATTAGTTTTCCGGTGCCCCCGCCATACACCCTCTGCCATATTCCGAATTGAGGCTCGCAGAATATATCCCGTATTAGCCAGAATTATTATTTTAATTATAAGACCCAGAATGTAGAGCGACATATCGTATTTTTGAAGAGAATTTATAAGGGAAGATAATAATAATTAAATTATAATGTTCTCTAAGCCCTTGGGTATTACAGGAACTTATTCAAAGTTTTTTTCAAGTTCCTGAAAAGACAAATTTAAAGCGCATTTCAGAATTTTGTCGGATTCCTTTATAACTTGGAATTTGGAAGAAGCCTTCTTCTTGATTAATATCCAAGGAATAACTGGTGTGATAAAGAGCGGCATGACTGGAACTCGAACCCAGGTCTCCCACTTTCCGGGCAGGTATTCTAACCACTGAACTACCATGCCGCGTCTCTTCCACACTGTTTAGGGAATGTTCGAGTCCCAGTCATGTCGCTATTTTTCACACTTGTTATTCCTGTGGGATTAGTTGCATGGCTTCATCATGCAAAGAAATTCACCTTTCCTTACATCCTTCTGAACCTCGTTATGGCTGTGATAATGTGAAAATTTCTGAGGAATGACAGATGCTGAAGAATCGCATCAATTCTGACCCCTCCTCATTGAATGCTGCAAAAAGTGTTGTACATAGGGTCACTGTGTTGCTCTTACGTGGACATTTGCACTTGAATCCTCTCTCCTCATCTTGCATAGTAAATATTGTTCTAACGCAAAAGATTTTGGTAGATAATACTGGTAGAATTCAGGATTCGGCCAGACAGTTTACGAAAAGTTCTGTTGAAACAGATAACAAATCTATTAAACTGAATAGTTATTTGCTCCAAATCTAAGATCTGCATTTACGGAGGGATAGAAATGCTCGCGTAACTTAAGAAGATTTTCTAAACTTCTGAAACACAATTTTTGGGAAATTACCTACTTTAGGGAATGCTTTGTGAGCAGCCTCCACATTTAGTGGTACAAACTGCCGCCATATGGTCCTATGTGAAGCAGCCAACTCAAAAATGTGATTTACTTTGGGGAGTTTACCTCATAAGACCGCTTTTTGAGTTCGAGCCCAGTCATGTTTTACACCTGTTATTCCTTTGGTTTCAGCCGCACGGCTCTTCCGCACTTAGTAATTTACCTTTCCCTAATCCTTGAGATCAGTAACCTTTCTTCTATTCATAATTAATATAGCTAATAAATGTTTGGAATGCAGAGTGGTTCCTAGCGATCTGACCCCAGGGTCCCGGGCTCGAGTCCCAGATACTCAGATTCTTCTGGTAAGGGAATGGTTTAGTGTACTCGTCCACTGTTACTGTTCGCACCTCTCCTGTAGTTGCCAAATGAATGGATGTTTGTGAGTGAACCGGAAAATAAATTAAAGCTCAGAAATTATAAATATCACAGCATTACAGCTATGGAGACTGCAAAACAACAGGTGCGTAAAAGACAGTTCAGGCAAGACAACATACCTGCGAATTGAAGCAATTTGTACACAGTATATTTGTACAATTGGGTATTGTAACATGAATTCACAACCTATTTGTAACGTAGTAATTATGAATAAATGCCTTAAAATGCGTGCAGAGACGTGCGATGTACATTTATGGTTTTAAAGATAGAGGTACTCAAATTTAGAGAGGACGAGAATTTCAAAGGTACATATTGGAGGGGAAAAAATGCACTAGATTTGGGTGTACACGACATTTAGTTTGGAATTTATACGTATTTATCGCTATATATTTTTGATGTTTTGCTATGTTGCGGAGAAATTTTTTTTTAATTCAAGTTTTGATTGATTTTATTAAACCATCAAGAAAAAATTTTATGTCAGGACGCTATGTAAATAGCATTTATTTCATAAGGAAATGTCATCTTCATTCTAAAGAAACAGGCAGCAACTTTGGAAGCGAAAGAAAATGCCAGAAGCAGTAAATCAGAAGATTAGACCTACCGCAAGGTTTCCGAATCATAACCCCACCCAAGATCAGCAATCTGAACGTCTATGATTGATACAATCATCAGCTTTCATCATCACTTTATTTCTTTACGCCCTGTGCATATTAACCCGGAGAGGGCGAGCCCGTTTTGATCGTTATTCAAGCACCTTTCGAATAATTTGAAATTCATTTTCCAGATGGGCGTTTAACGAGGGGATCTTAACAGTTTCCCTTTTTGACTAACCCTTATCCCGATTTATTACCGATTTAAAACGTTGTCATATAGATAGGGCGGTTTTATTTATAAGGTTTAATGGGCTTAATTTCGTCCGATAAAGGTCCCCGTGTCTCCCTTTTAAGAAGCCGGGCTCTTAAACCATTCCGTAAGTCGTGAGAAGAAGATTGGTTCCAGCCGTCGACGGAGGTATTTTTACTGCGGCGGGGCGTAAAACGCCTTTTGAATAGTGGGCTTAAAACAGCGGATCTTCGGAAAGTAAATGGGCTCGTGTGATTAAATTCCCTTCCCCGAAATCTTCATTAAAGTCAGTTTAGATCATCTGCGTAAAATGTCTACTGCTAGCGATTTGGGGGTTCGTACGTGGTGGAATCCTTTGAAGGAGTAAATGGAGGTTGGCTCTGAAAGGGTACGGTTATTTAGAGATGGAATATATATCGGGAGAGACAGCCAATCAGCCCTATTTCTCGGCGAGCGATGGTTCGTGACGTTATTCCACCCCAACCGGAAATTCCCTTAAAATATTCCTCTGTCTAGATCATCTATGAGTCCCTAGAATCTATAGAGAATAGGAATACGACTGTTATAATATAATAGGCTTTGAGTAAAGCTCCAAAAAGGCATAGTTTGCAAGCAAACTTACTGTTAGGAAATTCCAAACTGCAGCGGAAGTTTGGATTCTCTGTTGTCGCGCTTTGCAAGTATTGTTCTCAATACGTGTTTCGGCAACTGCGTTGCCATCTTCAGGAGAGACAGTTGCCGATTACAGTAATTACTATTTCTTCTGAATTTTTCTCCTGATTATCTCCTGAAGTTGGAAACGTACTTGTCGAAATACACGTTGAGAACAATACTTACGAAGCGCGACCACGGAAAACCCTAACTTCCCCAGCTTGTTGGACTATCCTAACAGTTATTGCTTCGTAGGCTTCCGGGGCCCTGGTTACAGGAAATCTGGATATTTCTTCTTCGGGCTTGTTGTTTATCCATGACGACAGTTTCGGCGGCTGTCCTACAGGCGTCTTCAGGTCAGTGTGGTGAAACTGTCGTCATGGAGAATTAACAACGCGGTGGAAACCCAAGAAGAAACATTCAGTATTCATTCTACCGGTTACTTTGCTTGCAAACTACAGCTTTTCTCAAAATAATTAAATATGTGAGTCCCTATTCTGTAAAACATGAACAGTCTGGTTTTCCAACTTTCAGCCCACTCACCATTTATGTACGATATAAAAATTTTCTTGTGTGGGTGTTTCCCTCATCGTGGGATTTTCTCCATAAACCTTCAGTTGAGGAGTTTTTCCCCACAGCCCAAATCTCTGTGTTTTCATAGGTATCTATATGTATTAGTTTATGTTTGCAATATTTGTCTATGTCTATGTAAGTACCCTGCAAGCCGCCTTTCGGCGTGTGGCAAGGGGTGCATGCACCGTGACTCTATTTCCTTAATCGATTATTTTCGCGTATCGTTCGCGGAAAAAATGAGTTATTGAAACAATTCGTTCTAACATCAATTTCCCAGATCTTTCTCGTAGTATCGGTACGGCCTATGTAAAACGGTGGACGCATTTATATCGGCTACATCATTTCTGAACGTGCATTCTCTGAATGTATCCAGTAAATTGATCCTTTGTCGAAATCTTCTAACTTCTAAATATTCCCATACTGCGTCTTGAAGCATTTAAGTGACGCTCACTGATTTATCGTAGAAATTCTTCACAAAACGTATCGCCTTTCGCTGTTTCTGTTTCGCTCTATCGCTTTTTCTAATTCTAGAACACAACACTTACCGGCAGGGTCCCATACACTACACGCATACTCAAGATATTTTATGTACTGTTTGTAGTATTTTTCTTTTAGTCGTGTTTGTCAGATTGTTGAGATTTTTTATTTTGTTTTTTTAGATTTAAGTAAATTTTAGTCAATTATTTTTAGTTATTAATATAATATTATTAGTAATACCTTATAATATCTCCAGAGGTTAAGTCAAGAAGAGGCCATTCTGACCTAACCTTTCCGAAAGGTTAGATAATAATAATTAAATCACAGTACATGATATTTGATGTACCTCCTTACAAACTAATTAGGACGCACTAATACTTAATACTACTCATAAATTCATTCAAAACAGCTATGGTTTTAACATTGACTTACATCTCAATTGAAAAACGAACCATGCGAATAACCGGTTAAATATGCCAGCAAAAATATCCCATCCCCACTTTCGCTCATTGAAGCCGTTGTAACCTAGGTAACTCATGATGTTTTTAACCGACCTCTAAATCATTCTTGTAAACATTATTTTTGGAAAGCCCTTGCAATCAACGTACTTTAATTTGAAATATATAATACAGGGGTGTAAAACAATTCTGCAATCAAAATGTTTAAAACACAGATGAGTTCAGCTATTCATTGGAAATTCATGGTGGAAATTCAAAATATCAACAAAATAAAGGACGTATTCTCAACCGTGCTAGAGAGAATGATACGGGTAGCTTTTGTGTAGATGATAACTTAAAATTTTCCTGGAAAAATATATTATCAAATAGTAAAATTATATCATTGTATGGAAGATATCTATAAGCATTGGAACAGTATATTGTTGTCTGTGAAATATATAGTATTCCATGGTCAATAATTTTGTACTTTTACAGTTACCCGAATTTGTACTATATATACTATTGTATTGAATAGAATTATAGTGTTGTAATCATTGAAGTTGCCACTGCAGTATTAGTGTAACTGTAATGACGTACATCAAAATGATGATGTATGTAAGTATTAAGCCTCGGTAGCGCAGTAGGCAGCGCGTAAGTCTCATAATCTTAAGGTCTTGAGTTCGATCCTCACCCGGGGCACATTTTGATTCTTTTAATTTTTATAATTTTTTCTCCAAATGATAACATACTCTGGTAGAAATAAGTATAAGCTAATTTGGTAAAATACATGTAAATAACCTTGATTTGGTTTCGCCTTATCGGTTCCGTTTTCCAATCCTCTCTCTCGTCTTCGTCGTCAAAAATGTGTTTCTTCTCATCTGTATTTGCACTTAATTACTTGTATAAGTCTGTGAAAATAACATATTTAATTTTTGTACGATGATCTTTAACTATTACTATAAAATTAGATACTCATCCGAATCAATAACATAGTTCTGCTTTCATTAGAACTCACCTTTTAATAGTAGTAGTAGTATTGTTAAAAGTGCTTCTACTGCTTTGGTCATTTCGTACGTGGGCCCCCTCCGGGAATCGAATCCGGGACCGTTTTTGCTGAAGTGGAACGCGTTGCCCACTTGGCTATCCGGTAGCCCCGTCTCACCTTTTAAATTATTATTATTATTTATTTTTTTATTTCGTTCTCGCCAGAAAGTGACGGTGTTATGGGAACCGAATGATGTCAAGTTCAGTACAATTAAAGAGGTTTTATTTAGAATGTTCTAATTAAGCGGCAGGTATTCAGAATCACAGACTTTTGAATTAAATATGAGTTAATATCAGCGTTAAATCTTTCCAAACCAGCTGCCATTGTTTTTGGTGCTACCCCTGTTGTTGATATAATTACGGTAACCATGGTTACATTTTAAACTTCAATTGTTTTATCGTTATTATTCTTATTATTATACTTATTATTATTATTATCATAATCATTATTTAGCGCAAACATGTATCCTCAATTACATGCGCCATAATGAAAGAACAATATACAATTGAGTTTACAATTACAATTGTTTAAAAACAACACTCTTAAATTACATAAAATAATTAAAATATGAACATACGTACAATATCCAAGAAAATAAGTAAACGATTATGTGGATCCTATAAGTGTTGAAAACATTATGTGCCTTCTTCTTTAAGAAACGCAAAGTCTCATTAAACAAATCTAGATGATTATATAATTCATTAACACATTCAATAATTCATGGGATAGAGGAGAATTCATATGTGTATTTTTCCTACAAAACGGCACTGCCAGAAGGGATGTTTTCCTAGTTTTGCAGGAAGGCACGAGTTCGAGAAGACTGATTAATAAACAGTTATAAAAACCACTAAACACATTACATACTAAAGATACATCTTATACTTTGCGTCTTACATATAGGGATTGTATTCCATACTTCCTACATAAAAATAATTAGTTATTGCTGGAATAAGTTATTCCTTCTCTGAAGCACAACCACTTTATTTAATATCTATTATAAACATGTATAAATACATCGTTCTTATCTTAACTTCTTACGCGTAATTTTCAACTATAGAACACATTACTTTATTCAATGATACAGGAACTGTATAACTTTAGGAAATAGCCGTGAATGCTCCAATAAATAATAAACATTTTTGTGCGCATTGAAAAAGGTAATAAAACATTCATGGGATGAAAAATGTATCCTGGAGACGCAGTAATTCCCCTACATATATGATTAAATTCAGGGCCGGTCCTAGGCTTCCAGGCTCCCTGGGCGAAAAGTTACAGTCATGCCGCTCGTAAAGATAAGGATAATGCATGAAGATTAGGATTATGCATGAGGAAGCTCTATCGAATTTATTTTGAGCACACCGTATAAACGCGAATAACTTGAAATAGAGCAGCAGAAATCGCATTGTTTTCCAAACATATGCAAATAGACGATGCTATTTGGCGTGTTATTCCCTTTTTTAAGGGATACATGTGACCTCGGAAGTGGTTATAGTCGGGAGGAGCCTCGTTTGGAATATAAATTTAATCTATTGCGCTACATTTTGGCACATCTAGCATCACTTCTCTCGCAACTAAATAAGTACATTTAGGGGCTAAATAATGCTAAAAAGGCAACTCAAGAACCACTCTTTGCGTAAATGTAATATAAGTACATTTAATTTCAAGAATGAAATAAAATCAGCATATATGTATGACAAGAAAGTATCAGCATTTTCTTAATTAAGTAGTATCTCTCATATAGTGCTAAGATTATCCAGGAAAACAATCATCAAACATTCGTTGATGGCTCTCAATACCCGAGTACTTCTCTCTTTTAAATATCTGAATTAAAGCGTGTCTCATCTTGAGTATGCGTGTAGTGTAAGGGACTCTGCCGATAACTATTGTATACCGGAATTAGAAAAGGTGCAGCAAAAGGCGATACGTTTTGTAAAGAATCGCTACGATAAATCAGTGAGCGTCACTTAAATGCTTCAAGACGCAGTGTGGGAATCTTTAGAAGTTAGAAGTTTTAAACAAGTGATTAATTTACTAAATAAGTTCAGAGAAAACACGTTCATAGATGGTGTAGCCGATGTAATGCGTCCACCTGGTTACGTAGGCCGTTCTGATGCTGTCAGAAAGATCAAGGAAATAAAAAGAAAACAAACAAGTGAAGAAACTGGTTCCGCGACAACTGAGCGCGTGACAACTGAGCGCCTGCGACAACTGAGCGCGTCTCACAACTAAACTTAACCTAAAAACTATGTTATATTAATTTTGACAATCTGACAGATAGCATAATATGTGGAATACTGTTATAGTGAGTTATCTCTTTGTTTAACCACGGATGACGGCAGTATTTCGTTTAAATGTCGTCGGCAGTATTTATGTCAACTCTTCGATGTATGTGATATAAATTCTTTTTACATCAACTTAAAGACCTTTAAATCACACCTTATACAATTTTAACATTCTACATTGTATATTAACGTTATTTATGTTAAACAACATGTGTATTAATAAAGATCTAGACCAATACAGCAATGCGACAACTGAGCGCGTCACACTACTTCACTTGATGTAAAACTATATTATATTAATTTCTGACAATCTTATTGTTAAATATTGTTATAGTTATACGCTTCCTTGATTAAGAGATGTAACCATAATATTATTTTTTAATAATCTGTTAAATTTCGTCAGCAGCATTTCCTTTGACCCTCAAATATATATGTTAATTAATTTCTATTTATATAATAATATCTATTTTCTTGAATTTAAAGACCTTTAACCCAAAATTTCAACTTTTTAGTTTTATATAAACGCTAAATAATCTATTATGTTACATCAACACTATGTAATTGATTTTCGACTTATATTTTAAGCTTTTCATTCGAAACATTGAGTGCGTCTCGTTTTTAGCGAGCACTGATTAAGAAACTCTAATTATATATAATAACATAGAAATGCTATGATTTTAAGTTAATTGTAACGCTATTTAGAAGTCTGAAAAAATTAGTATTGGTCTCCTTTTGCCTACCTAGTCCTTTATTTGCCAATGATGGGTTTGCGAACGAGTATTGAAAAATGTCGCAATCCTTTTTTCTAATTTATAACACTGTTTAAATAAGTATTACATGAGTTTTTTCTTTTTTGAATTGTAAGACCTTAAAATAAAATTTAAAACCCTTTTATTATACCTCTTTCATAACTCCATTATGCGAAACCTATTCCTGACAACCGTATCAGCAACAAAGCTACTGCACGGCAGTTTTTCCTTATCACTATTACAGTTTTTTATATACTGTTATTTTATATACATATTTCTTTAACTACTGATTAAAATTTACTACATTAAACTTCATTGGCAGTACTTCTGTTTACTATTAAATATTTATTCGTGAATTCATATTTTTCTCCTGTTGTTGTTACCTTTACCTAATATGTGCATTTAAAAAGAGTGAAAATACAATTTCGTAACAGAGTATATGTATACAAGAAAACACGGGAGAAAGGAAAGTGTTAGTAGGTGAGTTATAGTAGTGGGGTAGGGTGTGGGAAGAGGTGACAGGACTTGGACCGTCGCGGAGAGGATCAGGAAAGCGGAGATGAAGAGATGGTCATTGATGGTGAGGGTACTAAAGGATGAAAGAGATTGTAATTCTTCCAATTGTTCGAAGGAATTCTAGGATGCACTTTTCCTTCGGAAATGCTGGTATTCCATCTAGAACATTACCTGTTTTATTCTGCGAATCATTTTATTAGGCTCTAATCACAGCTTTTTAGCACAGACTTGCCCATTTACCTTCAATACACTAAAAATAAACAAATAATGGACAAAAGGCACAATAGACTTTTAAGGACGAAGCACGGAAAAATTTGCTGGAATTAATATAATGTTTTCCATATAATACATACTAAATATTTACTTAGATTATATACACAGCGATACATAATGTCTAACAAATACTATTTGATTTAATTTACGGACATCTTACAACAAACTCATAGTTATCATTATATGTGATATATTTTCCGCGATAGTTTTTCCTATTACATCATAACCAGTATTGCATTGATTGCCGGGCGCCTACATTAAAAAAAACTATACTCAGGTTTAGACTCGGCAGATAGATAGTTATCTCTGCAGTTACCAGTCTGTCAAAAAAGTTAACAGTGTATCATGCCTATTTCCACTCTGTTTCGAAGTATGGCATAATTCTCTTGGGAAATTCCCCAGGTTGGGAGGCAATATTTAAAAAATAAAAGAAAGTAATACGCATTGTGTAAAATTTGGGGTATAGAGAGTCTTGCAAGCAAGCCTTCAAAAGCAACGCCATACTAACGTATCCATGCACATTCTTGTATGAACTCCTGTGCTATGTCAGTGCTAATCTTGATAAGCTGAAAACCGCTCAATCACACCACACGTATGAGACAAGGGGAAGAAATATGCTGCAATATCCCATACACAAATTAAAATTATTTGAAAATAGCCCTCAGTAGATTGGTAGAAGGATATTCAACAAACTAAGTAATGTTATGAGACAAAATCTGTCTACAGATAATGTAGACAATAATTCTTAAAAAAATTAAAAGGTTTTTGACAAAAAATGTTACTATTCTGTAAGAGAATTTTTTGAAGATCCTAATGTAAATATGTAATATGATAAATTTTCTAAAAAGGAAAAAAAAAGTTTGGTAAATGTGATTTTTTTGTAAAAAAATGTTTTATTAATGTGAAGTATTTTTTAGAAAATGTTTTGTAAATTAAAAAAAATGTAAAAATGTTTAGCGCATAACAGACGAGATACCAACCTGCAAGCGGTTCCTTCCTTTGTACTGTTAATGTTGCAAATGTTATGTATCAATAAACTATTCTATCCTATTCTAGTACTGAGAGTACGAAGCTTTAAGGGAAAAACATGGATAACGAATGCTAGACAAAGATTTCCAAAGAGAAGTATGGAATAGAAGCTATTAGGTAAAAGAAGCGTTGGAAGACCAAGATGATGATGGTAAACGAAATCCGTTCATTACGGTATTCATCGTGTGCGTATCGTTCAGTTGGCTCCTTACCTCTATTTCGTGAATTCAAATTACTTGAATTACGATTTTGGATCTTGACCCGGACTGCTGACTCTTCCTATATTCGTTAACGTTAATCAAAGTATTTCTCATAACTTTATATTTTCAGGGTATGATACTTTTTATAGTTAAGGGAAGACGAATATTGCCATAATATTGTGTTACTGTTACTTAAAGCAAACGGTAAATCATTATACTCATAGTTTTCTGAACGTAATTAAGAATTTTCCCAATTTATAATACTCAATACATACTTCACAATACTCTCAATTTATTTAGTGTTGGAATTTCTTGCTTGCATCATCACTTTCTGGTACTAATGATTAACAGATAAGTACTTCATAATTGAAATTTCCGTGAAGCTTATACCGATTGCTCTTAATTAGCCTTTAGTTTCAAACGTAATATGAATATATGCAACTAATTCCTGAGTGAGAAAAATTAAATCTTCGTGTCTTCGTGCCCAATGCTCGAACCAACCGTTCGCTATGTTCTGTTGGATTTCCAAATAAAGTTTTTACTTTAAATCTGTTTTAAAATGTTAATAATTTTCCCTCTTATAGAAATAAATCATTGCAATAAAAAATGTTATATAAGAATGAAATGAAATAAAATCGTTCACCTGAGTTTGAGGACCTACTGTCAGACATTTTCATTATGAATACTTCAGTTTACTGCCGACGAAGAAGTTGCATCACTTTTAGCACCATTCATCTAGCTTCCAAGCATGTAATTTCGTCCTCCGATCCAAAACTTTCGTCCTTAGTCACAGGTAGAACGAAGAAAGTACCCGATAATCCGCGCTTATAAATAGGGTGCTTAATATCAAATTTTATATATCTCAGAGAAAGTTTCTGTAATCGAAGCAAAATTCTGCAATAGCAATTGAATACTAATTGTTGCCTGAAGCTACTTGGTACTTCTTTTCTAGGCTGAATGTTTGTACTTCAATATTATTCATTCATTAATTATTTTTCCCGATTCAAACATTGCTGAAAATAATGAACTTAAGTGATAAATTAATTACATAGTGTTAATGTAAATTAATACATTATATAGCGTTTATATAAAACTAGAATCTTGAAATAAGTGATTAAAGGTCTTTAAATACAAGAAAAATAGAAAATATGCAACATATATTCGAGGGTAAAAGGAAATACTGCCGACAAAAATTAAAGGAAATGCTGCTGACGAAATTTAACAGATTATTAAAAAATAATATTATGGTTACATCTCTTAATCAAGGAAGCGTATAACTATAACAATATTTAACAATAAGATTGTCAGAAATTAATATAATATAGTTTTACGTCAAGTGAAGTAGTGAGACGCGCTCAGTTGTCGCATTGCTGTATTGGTCTAGATCTTTGTTAATACACATGTTGTTTAACATAAATAACGTTAATATACAATGTAGAATGTTAAAATTGTATAAGGTGTGATTTAAGGGTCTTTAAGTTGATGTAAAAAGAATTTATATCACATACATCGAAGAGTTGACATAAATACTGCCGACGACATTTAAACGAAATACTGCCGTCATCCGTGGTTAAACAAAGAGATAACTCACTATAACAGTATTCCACATATTATGCTATCTGTCAGATTGTCAAAATTAATATAACATAGTTTTTAGGTTAAGTTTAGTTGTGAGACGCGCTCAGTTGTCGCAGGCGCTCAGTTGTCACGCGCTCAGTTGTCGCAGGCGCTCAGTTGTCACGCGCTCAGTTGTCACGCGCTCAGTTGTCGCGCGCTCAGTTGTCCGGCCACGGAAGAAACTACACACTTTAATTTATACTTCACCGCAAGAGATACATCCACATGCACGACCCGGCATGGTACTTACATAGACGTCCTTATACATATATATTCTTTAGAAATTTGAAAGCGAAAAAAACCTGTGAATTTTGCATACAGATTTTTCAGGATTCAAGCCGTTTCCATAATATACAGATAACTTAAATTCTTCAGCACTCTTTTTGCGTAAATGCAACACTCATATAGGCACTCGTCATGATTTGACGACCTTGGCGGCTCGGTTTGCCTTCCTACTTAAGAGGGAAACATTTCACCTTGAATACCTACGTAAAATTTATCGTAAAACGTAACATCTAGGTTGTAGAATTTTTAGATTTTCAAGCAGAAACTACCCAGGAGCATAAAAGACAGTTTATTTGAGAATTCCTGATTCCTTCGCGCATTGCACGGCTACCTTGAATCAGTCCAAATGCGAGTAATCTTATCCATCGTGGAAAATTTGGTCCCAGGATTCTCATAGGAATACACCACGCAATCGCGTCATCGGATGACGTGGGCAAGAATGAGTGGAAAAAGCCAGAGGACGGCTAATGAGGGAGACTGGGCGATAGAGAAGATAAAAAGAGGACGGCTACGTCTCCCAGGAATCATAAAGGACCGCTATACGCCGCATTAAACCTTCAAAATCGTCGCCGTACACAGGGCACGCGTAAAACTGGACAGTTAAACCATAAATGGGAGAGGCTCGAGGGAGGAGGTACTTGAGGAGACTGGGGAAGGTTGGATTAACAATCTTCCCTCCTACGCCTCCGCTAAGGTCTCCTTCTCACGAAAAGATGGAGTTTAAATCTGTTTGCTTCTTTTAAAGCTGACGAGGGCCTATACAAGAGATGGGGAATCTTTTCTCGGAAGAAAGCCGTGTTTGATAAAATAAAAGACCTGCTTGCCTATGCGGTGCCAAGTCATAATTTGAGATGTTGACTTTATCTACGCCATTCGTCAATGGAGAGCTTAAGATGTCGTTATTTAAGAAACTAAGTTGAAGGAGTAATAATTTTGTATTTCGGTACAAAACATTTTAACTGAAGGATGTACAAAAATGGTAGCAGAAGATATCATAGTTCCGCGAGCCAAATTATTCTTTCACGTGGCATAAGTTATCCCAGGGGTCTTCGTTCTCCGTGATCTGTTTATAATTCAAAATTACTTCCGTTGTCCGGAGTATGGTTCTCGGGTCCCCAGAGTGCCAGGTTATTTTTAAGGACTTGTTCATTTGCAGCATAGATTTAACGATTTATGATTTTTTATCACGAAGCTATATTTATTACAAATCATGTTTTAAAGGTAGACTAATTCGTCGTTTAAATATTTTTCACATTGAGATACTTTAACATTCATAGTTACGGAAAGGGTTGAAAGATGACTTTACGCCAAAAATTTCCAGACAAATCGGTTTCTTACGAAGTAAACATGCCTATTTCAACCCATATATATGTATACACATTAGAATCGGGGAAGAAATTGTATTCCTATCTTGAACAAATTGGTTTGCGCAGCTGATGCTGGGACAGAAGATTAAAAAGCGAGAATCTAAGAGATTTAAATAACTAGTGTGATTAAGAAGTCATACTTTCCAGACAAAATATTTAGGCAAGCGCATGGATGAAATTTGTGACTTTAGGCCCAGTGCACCGTAACACGATGTACCATTTCATATTATGTTGCTAACAAAGAATCTCAAGCATCTGATGTCATTAATGTATTTTTCACACTTGTTATTCCTTTGGGATTTTCATAGGTTTTCAACCTACTAAGTTACCTTCCTTTCCTTTATCCTTGTAATTGAGTAATGCCAAAATTGTGCTTACGAAAATCGTAAATTTTTTAATACTTTTACGTCAATTTACTTTTCGGCACAGAATATTCCAACATTTATAATTGAGTATAATGATGCAAAATTGATTGCGGTAATACGAGTATTCGTAGAAGAATACAAAGAAAACACACCTTTGAAATTATTTTTTTCGCTTTCAATAGTTATTTCGGCTCAAACGATTTTTTTGTAAATGCAGTTTTTATCACTATTTTTGCATCGGTGATCATTTGAATATGCGAGTTTCAAAGAATTCGGGTTCTGAAAACTTACTCTTCGACGATTTTTGATTTAATATTAACGTTGATTGTCATCTCGTATTTTAGAAATATCTTCTGATATCATCTGATTGGATAACACATATTTCTGCGAAAATAAAATTCACTACGTAAAATTATTTTCCCAGTGATGGAGTTCCACTTAGTTAAGGCTTCTTCTATAGATTATATATTTCTGCATTTATGTAATGCTTAGAACGGTAGATGCATGAGGAAATTGGATTATCAGTAGTAATAGTCAACAGTAATAACCAATGCTCCCTTTAAGAAACGAAACGTTACCTGCATCTTGAAAAGACTATTCCTAGATGAGACGAGTAGGTTACCAACGTTTGCATGTCTAAATAATATGAGATGCGCTATATATATTGAAAAAATTCTTACTAACTAATAATACGGCATAATAAGAAACGGAAGATGAATGAGTGGGGAACTTAGCAAATAGTTGCACTAAAAGTGAGCTGACAATTTTGAATTTAGTGGAGAAAAGGGTTAAAATTCCAATCACAAGGGTATGGTTGAGGGATCAGAACATTTTGGGTTGGCACTAATAACAAAAGGTGGTGTCAGTATTGAGACAGGTAGAGCGACAGAAGGCTTAATGTCTTGGGGTACCCGTTGAATAAGGGATACGACTTTGATGGCAATATCAGGGTGGAGAGAATGAGATAATGGAAATATAGGGTTGAGGAAAGAGCGTTGGCCTAGACTGGACCGGTCAGCGATTTATATAGAGACACGATGGAGGGAATGGTTGCTGGATATTAGAAAATTTGTTAGATTGATAATGATTACAGAAAAAAACTAGGACCATTATATCGGTAAAGACTACAGGTTATGGAATGGCCTTCTATGAGAAAATTTCCAGCTCAAGCACGCATATTTGATCAATGTGGTTTCTCCGTGTTTCTTGGAATTACATTCAAAATAAAATTTTAAAACTCGATCATTTTCACGATATTTTATAATGAATATTCTGTATAATTCCACATTTCAGAAGAAAAGGACACTTGGTATCTTCCACAAAATTCTTTTTATTTGTACAACGAGATGACATCTTCTGGTCACCTCTTCTGGACCAGAAGTTGTCATCTCGTTGACGAAACCGGTCGTGCAAATAAAATAATTTTTGTGGAAGATACTAAGTGTCCTTTTCTTCTGAAATTTCGTGTCCATACCACGGAGTCACGCTCGAGCATATCAATTTTATTCTGTATAATATCATTTTAAGCTACAACATCCTTTAACCCCAAAACTAAGCGGAAGTACGAGTATTAAACAAAATATAAGCTCTCAAGCGGTTTTTCACTTTATTTTGCACCGATTTGTTTCGACTTTCACAATCTTTAGGGCTCTATGCGTTGATGAACTATATTTAATGGTGTTCATGGTACCAATTATGCATCTGATTGTAGAAAGTGTTCCAGTAGATGAAAATTACCCCGATTCGGACAATATTGGAATATAAAGTAAACTCTTTCTTGTTTTGTTTCGGGCTATTATTTTTACTGCGTAGTCCACGTCAATTTGAAGTTATTACATGCAAAAATGTATAAATTTAACAAAAATTATAATGATGATCGTTGATTATCTTTTACTAGATGCTGGTGTTATTGTCTCAGGGAAGGTTTCATGGATCATATGGTTGATTTTTATGGATTGATGCGGGAGGGATTGTTTTAAACATTGCCCTTCCTATAAAATAGAATACGAATCAGATTTCACAGAAGTGATTTAGCCAGGAAAATGTTCATCTTTGGTGGTCTGAGAATATTTAAGACATTTTCATTCGATTGGGGTTCTTAGTGCAGAGTAAACGTAGGAAATAAATCAGTTATTAAGACTTTCTAGCGTAAAGGGCCAGTTTACGTTGACTGAAAAAAATCATGGGATTACCAATCGAGAAATCTTAGCATAGAGTATAGAGTAAAATATCCCATTCACAAAGGTAATTGGTGAATACTCTACCACGAAATTTCCTCCCTATCTCTGTGCACCCCTTCCACAGCACCCATCCTCGTTGCGTGGGCCCCAGGGTTGCCATAGCAACAGTCTCAGCCGAATAAGCTCAAGCCCCGGAACACTTACATTTTATACTTATGACGTCATCGAGGTGTTAAAATTTTACGTTGGACTTCGCCCTAATTAAATGGCTATGCTTTTACCGGCGCTGAGGCTTGCGGTACTTTTTTCCCCGCGCACGGTTGCCGCGTTTGCATTTGGCATTGCGAATATAAACGTTTACGCTAGCTGCCGTCTCTTGTCTTTACGCCTCTCTCGTTCAAGCTGCCGTTCCACTATATAATCCTTCGGGACTTTATCGCCAAGTTGTTTAAGAACTGAGCTTGGCGGGATTTGGGAATTCTGGCTATCTCTCCCGAATATCTTGCACTGAAATCTACGGTAAGATCTGTCTCCCTTTTGTTTCCGTTCAAATTTATTCATTATTTATTTATTTACTACTAAACGCCCCGTCAAGCATGACGGAACTTAATTTAGTTGAAAAATATATCTATTATCGTATATATTTGTTCCCCCTAAGCCAGAAACAGACCGTCGAAAGATCATAATAACTCAATATATTTCTTACCATTATTTATAATATTTATTCTACTTTTTTCGAGGCATGAAAGCCTACTTTACGTACATTTCTTATAGAAAAATATAAGAACTGGTTATCAACTCATGAAATCAATATTCAACAATTGCCTTGGTCGTCAAAGGGATGGGTTGTTTATTTACCAAAAACTTTACGACTTTTCCGTGTATTTTATCAAAGTTCTTGAAATTTCAATATTTTGAATGCTTCACGACCAAAAAAAAAGATTTTATGATCATTTTCCTTTCTCGTGACACTTGTCTCAATTTCGTAGGACTGTTGTTTCTAATTTAATTTTGTAAAAGAAGCAACCTCTGCAAGTCATGAAAACGTAATTTACGTTCATCTTTTTTGGATACCTTTTTTTGGGCTCCTGGGTTCGAACCCAGGCCTTTACAGAGATGAGAATATCTTTCCTGGGGGTTTCAGCATCGTAGAAACACAATGCAGTTCGTTTCAGATCCCTAAGTCAGGCCGTTTTTGAGATAGATGTACATTAATTAAACATGATAATAAGTTAGTTACAGTATCAGGTCGAGTAACAGACAATAGTTAATTATTTACGGCATGACGCGGTGAATTAAAAATTTCAATAATTAATCTGAAATACTTCATATTTACAATTAGTTTATAAATACACATGGCAAGGAATACGTGTTTAAATCGAGTAGCTTGTATCATTGATCATGGATCAAAAGGAAGGGTTAGGAATTTTCGGTCTCAATCTTGCACAAGTAAATACATTGTTTACTTTTTATTGGAAAGATTACTAATTCTTCCATTGAATGAGAAATAATTGAGAATAGAACGGAGTTTAGAAGTTTCATTTACAAACATCAGAATTTTCAGTAACGGAAATTATTTATTGCAGAAAACTCTTGAGAAAAAGCTTCCGAAAGATTGATTACGAGTGGAACTTGAAGTAGTTTATTGGGAAACAATTAATTCTTTTAACTCGATTCCCTTGAAAGCCATTTCTTTTGTAATTTGTTCACATTTTATCTTCATCGGCTTATTTAATGTGAGTTATTTATTATCTCGTTAATATTTTCCTCGAAATCCGAAATGTTTTTTTTCTTTAATACGTCGGGTTTTTGTTTCCTTTAATTCTCGCCAAACCCACCTAATTGATTTGTCGTATATTGTGCGTAATTTTCCAAACTTTCTCATTTATTCCTTTATCGGCTCTTCTTCCGCAGAACTTGGGCGAAATATAAAGGATTCTCGCTTTCTTTTTTTGCCAGGTTTTTTCTCACGAACTTAGTAGGGGAAAAGTTGGGTGGATGACGGAGTTAGCTGAAAGGTTTCAAATCATATACGAGGAAGTAAATCGACTCATAAGTTGAAGTTATCTATAGAGTTATCCTTGAGGTAATGGTTGAGTAAACATTTTTTTCGTAATCCGTAAATGTTGTTAAAAAAGACGAGGTAGGGAATTCATGTGTTTGCTTGAGTGATCCTTTGGATTTGAGTTTTTACCTTCACAATTAGTTTCGTGTACTTTTGCGTTGCAAAGGGGCTGGCATGGAAGTACCCTTAGTTTTACAATAGAAAATATTCGTGATAACCTTAATATTTAGTTTCTTGTTCAATTGTGGAGAAATTCTCACAATGACAGTCAAATGGTCAAATTCGGGCATATATTTTTCATATCGTACTTGAGATTTGTTGAAAAACTCTTTGAATATATGAAAATGTAGTTCTATTATTTATCAGTATTTGCAGAACCAAATGTTTAACCCTGGAAGTTACAGAATTAGATGCCACGGAAGATTCATGAAGCTTCTTTTTGGTTGATAATGTTTCAAATTAATTTACAGATATTTTTTTTGAGATCGTAGATTATATTTCATAGAAGACTTTCCGATCAAACGAAGTCTTCCGAATAGGCCTTCGGTGAAATATTTGATGGCCACTTTCCATTGACCAACTGGGCAGTCGGTAAAGTGAGTGTTGGTCACTTAAAGTCGACGAAATGGGCTGTCGGTCAAACGGAAGAGTCCCTCATACAAGGGCAGCTGGCAAAGTAGTATCTACATCCAAAAATAAGTTTAAATTTGTGACGAATTCAATGGTATTTGAGTCAAATAATAGTTTTTAAAGTTTAGTTTTGAATTAAAAGCCAGCGGAAGTATTCGTAATTTTAAAAGTGGTTCAACAGCTAAAGTTATTTCGCACCTGAACCCCCACCGGGAATCTAACCCGGAACAACTTTCACCGGAGGCGGACGTGTTACCAAAATGGATATCCGGAGGCCTCGAACTACAAGGCGTTACAAAGAAATAATCGCCAGGACTTATAATTACCCGTGATTGTTTTTTCAGCATAATTATCATTATAATAATAATTATAATTATGGAATTCTTTATTCGGCGAGGTTAGGTCCATGTGGGCCTCCCTTACACATAACCTCTGAAGTCATTCTTGGTATAGACATAGAATTACAGATATTAAAAATCATTTATAGAAATACAGCAAATAGTAAAGGATGGGGTTGTGGGGAAAAAATCCTAGGCTGAAGGCCTAGCGAGAAAACGCTCACACAAGAAGGGGAGCGAAAAAAAACCGCGGAAACACAGATAGAAATGAAATAATCAAATCGGGTGTAATATAGGAATGATTTTAAATATCGATATTTCCGTCCCGTTCTATGATGGCGTTCCATAGAGAGTGCGTGGTATTCAACTATGGATAAGGTCTTATACTTGAAAATAATGAAGGAGAAAAGTAAGCGGAAAGAAAATTGTGTATGTTTCGGATATTTTTCACTTGTGTTGTTTTGATGCAAAAGGAGGAAATATGCAGATCAACTACAATTATTAAAATTTGTTAAATATCGCTGTTTAACTCCACATTCGCTGCGGAGTCATTCTCATCTTTGCCGCTGCGGAGCACAAGGCGTGAAAGGGGGAGAGATATAAGGGATGTATGCATTAACTAAAAGCCCCCAAAGTCTATATAGTAGTAAGTAAATAAAAATAATTCTAATAATACAGGTTATAGAAACAAACGTTAAGATAAGTAATTATAAAAGTTTGCGAAGCGGAGTGAAATAGGTATAGCTTTTACATTTCCCCTCTCACACACCACTGGCGGCCTTCTGGGTGAATACGTTAATGTAATTCGCCTCCCAACTCACTATAAGTGGTATCCTCACTGAGTACAGGAACTATTCTAGCCAACAGGGGAGATGTTTGGGAGCAAACACGCTAAAAGATATCATTGATGATGATCATGGCAAGATATACAAAGTTATATCTTTTATGAAGGAGACTCGACTCTTCCGAAGAATCTAACACAAACACGGTTTTTTTTCGTCGCTCTGCTTTTTATGACAAACTCTCTGCACATCTGCAAGTAATATTCATTGTTCTTGTTGTGGTAGAAATTAGATGATGGAAATTTGCCATAATTTTTAGTAGCCGTGATGCCGAGAATGTGCAAAATGACGTTAGCTGTCGCGGCACCTTAAAACTTACTACTACTACGATAATGTATAATTGTAAATAGCTCCACATTCCCTGAGGAAAAAGATAGGATTCTTCTCTTGAGATGAGTGGAATGATATAGGGATCGAGCAGTAGGTGGCACTGATGTAGCGGCATCTTTTGAATGTTTACGAATATAGGCTTTCTCCCTTACACCATCTTGTGCGTGAAACAATGAGCTTATTACTTCCAGAGCTAAAATGTCAGGTGGAGGCCAACCCCTCTTTCAAGCCACGCTGTTTAACTCCACCTACGCTGCGGAGTCATTCTCATCTTTGCCTCTGCGGTGCACAAGGCGTGAAAGGGGGAGAGATATAAGGGATGTATGCATTAACTAAAAGCCCCCAAAGTTGACAGTGGGTTTTTCTCTTTCGATTTTCTCGTTTTCTGTAAACAAGAGTTCGCTTCCGTCGCCGTGGAGACAAATGCGTAAGAGAGCAAGGACGAATTCGTACAGGTAATTCACAGGTTCATATTCTAAATTATGTATGAAAGCAGAAAAGGGATTGTGGGAAGAATTGAGGTCAATTGGCATATTTTTAGGCTTTTATAGGTTGTGATATTCTGCTGCTATTCCCTCTGAAACATATCCGGCGAAGAGAAAACATATTAGGGATTCTTCGCTTTCTGAAACAAATGGTCGTATTGAAAGAATCTCGTTTTTCGTACATCATTTATTACTTCATGTGAAAATATATGGAACGCTTTTGATTCAGGTTAGATCGAGTTCTTTTCCCTTGCTACAATTTTGAAGATGGGCGGTTTGAAAGTATGTAACACGCAGCTGACTTTTAGGCCTGCGTTGCAGTCTAAAGTTTTCATTTGTCGCCGAAATGACTTCAAATGCGACCGAATGGCAGCCGCATGCGGCCCTGCAACGAAAAGCGATTCCTGACCCTTAGATAAGATTTAGTATAGAACAGAAACAGTGTAATACTTCTAAATCGAAACTAGATTTGGTCGTTTCAATTTTTGTCTTTCGATCCTGTTACAACAATGTCGGTGTCGATAATTTTTCCATAATATTACATTGTTGGCAACAAAAATGAGTCGTTCACCTTATTATTACCTTATTGTCTTATTATGCTTAACATTGTTGACATCAGTTATAAAATAATTCCTTAACAATAGAAACCCAACTCCACGTATTCTCATTGTTAATTCTAACGGATAATTGAATTTGCAATCGCTAGTGTTGGAGAGTTAATAATTTGATAATGCGAAATCCAGTAACGAATGAGAAAATTGAACTTTGTACCTTTCACACGATTCAATACGAAGTTCAATTTTCTCATTTATTAAATAGCGTTCCACTAAGTAAGATCTAATAATATTGTTTACGTTATATCCAGTAATTGACACCACATTAACTACTGCGCGTTGTGTCGCTATTTTCCTTTCGTTAGTGCTTTAATCCGGAGTTTAAGTCACTGTTTATCACAATAAGTGATTAATTTTGATAACTTAATGCGGTCAAGGACATCTGCATCGAATAGAGAGGTAAATCGAGTTTTATTTTTCGTTAAAGACACTTTTTTATGCACTCATTGGTTATACAGTTATCTTTTCCGATTATAAATAGCCGTAGTGTTCGCGTGTTTCCTTTTTACGCCCGCTTCCGTTGGCTTATTGACGTGGCTCTTCAGAAATACACATCCCCTTGAATCCCTTTGCTTTCGCGTGACTTAATTTATGTGGAAAAAATGTTGCGGCACGGTTATGCGAAAAGACAGAGCGAGGGCCGTATCCCGTTGAGTTCTCGAGTTGGAATTAATCCGCAAAAATACTCAGATTATTCAAATTGAGGAAGAAAAACATATCCGAGCGCTTAATTAAATGCGTGACGTTAAGCAACCTACATATTTACAAAAGTCGCAATGATCTTGGCAGAAATTGTCCGCTTTATAGAGTGGAATCAGGTAAATATTTCTATATTCACAGCACAAGATGAGTCTTTATTTTGGATAAACATGGGCATGCTTAACTTATTAATATGTGATGTAATAGTAGGGTATGAACATCGACACTCATGACGTATGAGGTCTAAGGAAACTCTCCTGAATAGATTAATTATAACAATAACAACAGCAAACAACAATTATAATAATAGTAATAATAATGACGTCTTTATTAGGCGAATTTTGGTCTTAAGAGACCGTTACAATCAACATTTTTCAAGACACGTATACAACCATGCCCAAACCAGGATTCGAACCCGGGACCCTAGTGTTGCTAGGCTAACATTCTAACCACCGCCACCGAATTATCTTAATAGATTAAGAGAGTTGTTAGATTTATATTTTCACGCTGTTGATAGTAATTGGCGATTGTATTTTGTTTATCCGCAAACGATTAGAAATGGCTTTCATAGTGCAAGAGTATCATAAAAGGAACCATGCCAGCCCAAATTGGCTCTAATGACATCTTTCCAGCTATGCTCTGGCACTTACTGATTCTGAGTTCCCAGTTTCCATCTATTTAATAAGGAACATCTGTATTGGTCTGGTGTCGAACTCGTGGCCAATTTTGGAAATCTTCAGCGCGGTTACGTAACTTCATGTCATTTTCTATCCACGTACTGGGTGACAGCCATTTATGTTTTCGTTAAGTACTAAAAAGTAACAAAAATTACATGAAATGCCCCAATGGAGGTAGTGTAGCTCGATATATTACATGTCGTTGCTTGGCTATTAGTAACCGAATCTTTATTGGGTTTATGTGTTTTGATATTTTATGATGTAATATATGTTATAATAATCAAAGTGTTTACAAATAACATATAAATAGTCATTAATTTTGATAAGCAATAACATAGCAACCATCTAAATAACTCATTTAACTCAATGTAATAGTATGTAAACTCGGCTACTGTAAAAATGTTCAATCATTTCTACATTTTGCCACTTTGCTGTTGTGTAATGATGCCAAATCTATAGAATAATAAATTTGTAATATACCTCTTTAAAAAAATGCAATATTTTCTTGAAGAGGCTTTTTTTATAATTTATTAGCGTAAGGGTTACAGTGAACGACGTGAAATTAATTTCTCTTGTAAATATAACTTATGTCCGTTATTTTCATTGAAAAGGCAACCCGTATGGAACTTAACAATTTATGGAGTGAATGTGAAGTTATCCTTCGAGTTCGGTTTGAATTTTATGCATATAAAGTCTTATGGCAGCGTTTCATCGATTTCGAGGAAAGTGTTTTTCTAGGAACACATTTTTATGCATTACTTGTTTCATTCAAAAGGGGATTTTTGCTCGAATTTTTATCATTATCAATTGACATTTACTTGATAAAAATGGCGTCCGCAATAAGAGCAACCCAGTACTTATAATAAGATTAAAGTCTCTAGTAAATGTAATGAGGTTGTGTTTCAAAGTAACCTGAATGGAAAATTGGCATTTATAAGTTGATTAATCCTCTCTCTGCATGGAACTCAAAGTGGCGCTGGAAGCTATAAACCCTCGTCACAGCTCATTTATCTTCTAAAGCAATGATTTCTCTGCGGCATCTGATTTTGCAAAGGTTTTAATCGGCATGGAAAGAAACCAGGAAGTCTATTTTTGGACTCTTTCAATATTCATCCGGAAAATACATCGGTGGCTCCTTATCAGCCGATGAAGTTCTTTCTCCTACTTTAGTTTCATGCAAATTTAAGCTCTCTTTTCGCGATCGAACCTATTTGCCAAAGGGAACATTCGTAGTCATCCTTTTCTTATCTGGGAGGCTCATCGGCGAATATTTTTAACCTTTTCCCCTCATTAACTGCTACTTTACGGGAGTATCTTCTTCCTGTTCACTCCAAAATAGGTGAACGGCAGACTGAGCTGAGCAGAGTTTTGTTGAAATGAAAAGTAATCAATGAATTGCGATATCATGGTCAGATGCTACATTTATGCCTCTTTGAGGAAATAAAAGCGAACATGAAATGTGCCTATTCTTACTGTGAGAGTTCTACGAGTTACTGCCTGGTGAATACGTATTTGGTTCTTCTCCTTAGAATGCAATGCGCCATTATGCCAATATGCCATTCACTGGAGGTCTTCTTACGTATTTCCTTTAACTCATTTCAGAAACTTATTTTAAATAGTCAATGCTAGTTCATGTTCATAACAATTACCAACTCTTCTATAGCGCCTTTGTGAGAGTGAGCATTATCAGTATAAAATTGAAGCAATCCAGGTTAGCATTAGAGTTGGGGCTCAAGTACGGTTAATAGTTAACTAGGCGACGGGCCACTTGGCGACTAGACAAGTGGGAGACAGACAAGTCGGCGACAGACAAGTAGGCGACGGTCGAGTAGGCGAAAGAAAAGTCGGCGACACACAACTTAGCGAAAACGAAAGGACGAAAAATGATATGCTGAAGTTATATTCATAGAATATTTATTTAACAATGAAAATGGGAAAGCATCGTAATGGTCGACATTTTTATCTGTAAAGTAACTGTGCAGCATTGATTTATCAGGTGGAATCTAGTTTATTTAGTTGCAAGTGGGCACTCTCTTCATTACTGTAACGTGAGACCATTCCGTCATTCAAATACTATATCATCATCTCTTTGAAACTAACTGTCACATCACAATTTAAAAATTAGGACGATATAAGTTATGTTTCATAAAATCGCATATTCAACCGTCGCCAAGTTGTCTTTCTGAACATTTGGTCGTTGCCCCCCTACCGCCAAATCCATACATTTGGTCAGTAAGGAAAATATATCAGTTGTAATGGTTTCTTATCGACTTATCTGGATCGTTGTTTCGGTATCGTTTAAATGCAATGAATAATTGGGTAAGAAATTCAAACATGGTTTGGTCAATCCAGAATATTGTACAATTTCTAGTTACTGAAATATTTTGATATTTTCCACTACATCGCTTGCAAATGCATCATTATGAGTTAGAAAATTTCAAAAGCAATGTATCTTGCTACCCAACGACTGATTTAAGGGGGCTGAAGAGAGGGTCTGTGGAACCGGAAAAAACGGCGATTAATCGTATAGAACTTCTACATTTAATCGAATCATTTTAATTTTGTAGTTCGAAACATTCGTTATTATTCAGTTATACTAAAATACTGCATTATAGTTCACCAAAGTAAACATAGTAACAACATAGTAACAAGGTAGCAAGATCATATTGACTCTGAGAAATCACATTACAAGGCCGATTTCAACAGACTGGGGGGATATAACTCAACAGTACCCTGACCATCTCCCTTACCATTATCCACTTCAGCTTCGAAAGCAAAATCGCTTTAATTCTTTCTTCTTTGTATCCCGGAACTTTTTTCCTCATTATGAGGATATTTAAAAGAAACTCCTTTTGATCATGAATGGAACTTTTTGGTAACTTTTTTTCTACAAAGCGATCTACTCCTTTTTCAACACTCAAGGAATAGACAGATTGTGTTTCCTGGAGATAAATTGGAGGTTAATAATAGACGACACTTTATTTACATCTCGCGTGAGTTCATACATTTTATGTATTCTTTCTAAAGTGGTTATTTTACTCAAGAGATATTCCATTTTGATAGCAAAGATAGGCGCTAAGCCTTCTTAACTTAGAAAATGCTTGGATTCATGTCTGAATTTATTACAGTTATTTGCTTCAAAACATTTCCTGCCCCCTCTTACTAGTGATGGAATTTGTTTCAATAACTGTTTAAGGAAACTTTAGTAAAAAGAATGGGGAGGAAAGAATAACATTTCTTTGGAATAACAACTCCTCTTACTGTTATGGAGTTCCACATAGTGAAAGCTACTTCAATTACATATTAGTAGAAAGTGCTCTCCCTAAGAGAATAAACCATTTAAAAAATGTTTTGAGACAGCATTCTAATTCCGTCAAACCGTTGTTTGAGATATACGTAACGTAGATCTTATGGAACAAATAGGACATTATTACAAGCATCGTTTATCTAGTATCATCAAAATTCAATAACGTTAGCACACTTATTTTATGATGAGACCAAGGAAAACCAATAACAACTGGGACGATCCTGGGAATATTGGATGTAAAGGGCCGAAATCAAACATCTCTGTAACTACTATACGGGACAAATGTACAAGAGTGGAAAAGTAGAATAATTTTCTGAAAGTGGTTTACTGAGTAAAAGATTCGCATAAAGATATATACTGTCTTAAGATTCTGTACGAGTGACATGCCTTTATACGAGTAGATAGAATCATTTTAATTTATCAGATGGTATAAGATAGAGAAAACGCGTTCTCTTTTTACTATTGTCATAGCATTTCTGCCAGGGTAATATAAAAGCTGATATATTAATTATTCTAAATACTGGAAAACGCCCCCGTCAAGCATGACGGGACTTAATTTAGTTTAAAAATATATCTATTATCGTATATATCTGGTCCTCCTAAGCACAAAAAAATTCTGCGGTAAGATCATAATAACTCAATATATTTCTTAACATTATTTATAATATTTATTCTACTGTTTTCAAGTCATGAAAGCCTACTTTACGTAAATTTCTTATAAAAATTATAAGAACTGATTATCCCCGTGCACTTATATGGGATAATTCATGAAATCAACATTCAACAATGGCCTTAGTCGTCAAAGGGATGGGTTGTTTATTTCCCAAATATTTTACGAAATTTCCGTGTGTTTTATCAAAATCTTCGAAAGTTCGGATCTATATCAATATTTCACGACTAAAATAAGAATCTATGATCATTTTCCTTTCTTTTGACACTTCTCTTGATTTCGTAGGACCATTGTTTCTAATTTAATTTTGTAAAAGAAACAACCTCTGCAGGTAATGAAAATCTATTTTACGTATATTTCTTATGGAAAAGTATACTAACTGATTATCGTCGTGCATTTATATGGGATATCTCCTGAAATCAATGTACAACAATTGCCTTGGTCATCAAAAGGAAGGGTTGTTTATTTCCTAAACATTTTACGAATTTTACTTTAATTTTATCAAAGTTCTCGCAATTTCGAAATTATATGAATGATTCACGACTAAAATAAAATTCTATGATATTTTTCCTTTCTTTTGACACTTGTCTCCATTTCGTAGGACTATTGTTTCTAATTTAATTTTGTAAAAGAAACGACCTCTACTAGTTATGAAAACGTAATTCACGTATATCTCTTAAGGAAACGTATTTTGTGCTCCTGGCTTCGGACCCGGGCCTTGACAGAGATGAGAATAGTTATCCGGGGGATTTCAGCATCGTAGAAATACAATGCAGTTTGTTTCAGATCTCTAAGTCAAGCCGTTACTGAGATAAATAGGGGGACGGACAGACAGACAGACGGACAGACATTTGTGTTTTATATATATGATTAGCATTGATTTAGTTCTTTCCTTATCGAATCCTTAAGAGCGTGTCATTCATATTGCCAATGTGCTGTAATCTTTCCACTAATAGCATTCTATTTCAGTGAAGACAGCAAGGTTAAACTCCCTCACTCCTCATTTTTCCAAGTATACCACATTCACTCTTTTTAGAAAGAAATACTAAAAAGTTTGCGCATTTTCATTTTTAATCTCAAAACTCTTCAGACAAAGTGGTATTCATTTTCTTATCCTTGGGCGTGCTTAGGAATACCAATTGTACCAATTGAGCTGTATAAGGCAAATAGACACGACAACGTAATCTATTAAAATAATAGAAGCTACTAGCTAAGACATTAGAACGTCGTAAGATTAGATAGCTATTGAATCGCTGCAATTCCCGTCGTCAAAACTCAGGTACCGGCATTTGAAATAGCCTTTGCATTTCAAAAGAAATTACGTAGATTGGCACAAGTAGGATGACAATGTTTTTTTCTAGACGAATCTGCTCACCAATAAAAATTTTACTGAAAATACAAATGTTTTTATTTTATATTGTCGGATTATGCAACCTTTATACAAAGTCGAGGTTGATCATATCACAAGGATTAGGGATAGTTGAAGTTGAACTAACTTAGCACGGAGGAGCCGCGCGGCTGAAACCCAAGGGATGACAAGAGTGAAAAATAGCGACATGACTGGGACTCGAACCCAGGTCTCCCACTTTCCCGGCTGGTTAGAATACTGTTAAACTGCCGCGTCTCTTCTACGCTGTTTGGGGATGTTGTTTAGGTAGTCCTGTGGTTAGAATACCTGCCCATAATGTGGGAGACCTGGGTTCGAGTCCCAGTCATATCGCTCTATTTTACACATGTAACATCAAATATAAAACTGATTTTCATATGTCATGTGAAATTACTTGGCGTTCTAGTACTCCTTTATCTTCTAATGACTCATTTCTCATGCCAGCGTAGCATTTACTTTGCCCTCCACAGCGTAAAAGACTCTTGAGAAACTTTCTTTCTTTCGCCTCCTCAATTCCCACGATCTAGCAAATTTCTCATAGCTTGAGTTCACAGCCTTTCGCACAGTTCCACCCACAAACACCCTCTCGCTTAGTTACTCCTTCAAACTCCTCCAAACATAAACTCATCGTTCTTTCTCGTCTCAAATTCCCTCCTCTTGGAAACTCCCTTCTTTTTTACGCCCTCCTCCAACTTTCAAGACGCACTCTTTAGGACTTTTCTTTCCATCTCTTGAAATCTTCTCCGGTTCGCCAAGCTTCCAGACGTGCATCTTTCTAGGATGACGGAATAACCGAGGGCAGAGGCGATGGGATGGAATCCCGAAAGCTAAGACGTCACTTCTTCACGTCTAGTGTCTAAGGAAACTTCCTTCATAACAAAGGAGGGCCTCTTTTTACAAGTCATCCTTAAATTAGTTTCCGCAATGGAGTGTTTATAATAGGTCTGCAGGAATATTTATTCTGATATTAAGGCGGCTTTTTCCGCCGTACTCTCGTTTCCAAGAAACAAGAAGACTAGTCTAATATTAAAAGAAGAACGAATTTATAATTCTTTTATCGTCAGTGTTTGCGGAAAGCCGGAGAATTGTAATTTCCATCTTGTAACTTGAAATTAAATTTCGCGAATAACCGCACATCGTCGCACGAAAAAGCAAGAGCCAATTTTTAGCTTTAGCTTTTTAGAGGGAATGAGGCTTACTAGATAAGATGAATGTGAGGTATTTTTATATTGCTTTCTTAACTTACCAAGAATGCAACATTATAAATGGGGTTCTGATGTAAATAAATAGTCTTATTAAACTATAAAGCGGATCAAATCGGAATGTTACCTTAAAACTTATTTTATTTGCACCATAGGACTACAAATAGGCTCCAGGCCAGGTGGTAGTCATCTTTTCAGGGGGAGAAGGAAATACAATACCCTGCCTGGTATTCACCCAAGTCGGGAGGGAAACCTTCCAAAACCTCCCGAAGGCAGTACGTCATAAATACAAAAGAAAATACAAGTAATCGATACCTACAATTAATACAATATAATAAAAACTTATAAAACAAAAAAGAAAAAAGAAAAAAAAAGAAAATAATAATAATAACAATACAAAATTACCCACACTATTATTTTGGTTTAATCTTTTAAGATACTCTAAGTGTATGTAGCGTCAGATCTTGATGAAAATTTGCGTTGAAATGATTAGATCGATTGAAATCTCCGTATCATACATAATTTTCTTTCTCAGAGTTTTCCATCAAACTGGTAGAAGAGAGAAACATATGGTAGGGGCCATACGTTAAAACCGGCAGTACGATCCCCGCAAAAACGGGTCTTTTGGTAAACGTAAATTTACATAGTATTCACTCAAGAGAGACCTAAATGAATGCGTTATTCGACTTCCTTATAGCAAAGTGGCTATCTCTGACATGAGCATTTCTGGATCAAATTAAAAGAAATATATATATTCATATCTTTTGTACCAGTAGACATTATATGTGAATTTTTATGGCTGAATATAGGTTTGAAAGGTAGAGAATATGGTTTAATTTTTACCAACCTATCCCAGGTTAGACTGAACGCAGTTTTGAGTTTTCCAATAAGAATTTCTTTTTCAGCATTCATAGTTATTTTCTCATAGAACAATAAACTATTTTCTTTTAGCATAAAATATTAAAACCTAGAGTACAGGGAAGGTAATTCTACAAAAAATCTTATCTAAATCGTTGAATAAGGTGCAAGCAAAGTTTTGAGAATAGATTCGATTTCTAGTTGAGGTTGAGATTCCACTTTGGTTTTGAACTTTACCATTTTATTCGAGACATATTGAAAGGTAGACAAATTGTTTTCTTTAGAGCCGGACAGAGGTACGCGAGGTCCATGAGGGTCGGTTAGGTTTGGATGTTAATAGAAAGGACTAGGATAGTTGTGAAAGGACTAGGGACGCTCCTCGCGACTCATATGGCAAAGATATTTCAACTACGAACTAGTAGAGAACTTTTTGAACAAATGTAATCCATCAGTTACTTTCCTTGGTGTCTCATGGTAATGCGATAAAATCATGAGCTAATTGGTTACTACCCGGAAAGTGGGAGACCTGGGTTCGAGTCCCAGTCATGTCGCTATATTTCGCACCTGTTATTCCTTTGGATATTGCTATGGCATCCTCTATCAATCATATCGTCAATTGTATAAAAGTATATAAACCGTAGCATAGTAACAAGATCGTAACCATGACAACTCATGATACATGGCAGATTTTAAGCTGATTCGAGGAGATAGAGAAAGAACATGATGTTTTTTTGTGGTTAGAGGATGTGAGACTTCAGTCACAAAATCTTTCGAAAGCCACCAGTACAACATCTTTCTAAAGACCAACCACCATAATACTTCACTCCCCAGATTTGAGGTGCTGATTTTCCCTTTCATAATCCCCATGAGTTATATACGAATTCGCCAACTTTTTCTACATGCATTTAGAGATGGGTAGAGGAGGAAGGGGCGAGGGTCCGTAATGGAGCACCGGGGAGATGAGGTGAAACTAATATCGATTCAGCAGTGGGTTGGAATAGGGGGCGGAGGATGAATTGAAGGGAGAGAATTACGTGTTGAACGCCGGGGCAGCTCCTGTAATTTTGCGGCCATCAGGGGACGTTATCTCACGGCGTGGAGAGGATACAGGACCAAACGCGGGGGTCCGAGACGCAAGGGCACGTACCGTGTTTAGCTTCCCTCCGCCAATCGAGTCACGGGCGTGATGAAGGAGACAAAGGCTGCCCTGCAATCTCAGAAGGAAAGCGAAGAGAATGTGATATTCCAGGGAAGGGAACAGTTTGTGGAATCTCCCACACCGGAGGGCAATGTGTCAATAAACGTAGGTGAACACGCTAGTATGTTTTATTCAAAAAGATTTGGAGGGTATTCCTCACTGTTCCAAATGAGGTTCCAGCTGAAATCATTGTTAATATCTACATATACATGGAAGCCGGCTTTCGACGTGTGACAGGGGGTGTAAACACCAGGCGTTCCAGTTACCTCTTTAGCTTATTGTTATCGCGTATCGTTCGCGGAAAGAATGTGTCCCTGAAACGACTTGCCCTAGTATCTATTTCTCTTATTTTACGCTCATTGTCTTATCGGCCGAAGTAGCAGGGGGGTCGCACAATACCATTTACGTCATACGCAAGTGTACTTTCTCTAAATTTATCAAGCAATCGCGGCCTAGGTTCTGATCTCCTTTCTTTCAAGGATTCCAAACCTGCGTCTGAGAGCATTTGCGTAACGCTTGCTTTTCTTTAACAAATCGCATCTCCTTTCGGTGCACTTTCTCTAGTTAGTGAGTGTACGTTTCGTCCGTTGGGCCCCATATACTCGCTGCGCATTCCAGATGGGGCCTGACTAAGGTGAAATAACATCCCTCTCCAACCTTTCCATCGCATTTACCTGCAATGCGCCTTATAAAACCGAGCTTTTTAGTTGCTTTACCGCATAATTTTCGAATACGTGCGCTCCAGTTTAAGTTATTCGTAAGAGTGATTCCGAAATTTTCAACTGAGTCGACTATATTTATATTGGTTCCACGAATTTTGTACGGTGGTTCCGACGCAATATTTTTCCCTTCAAAGAAATTTACTACGGATCACTTTCTTACATTTAGATCTAATCGCCATTTTCGCACCTCCTTTGAATATGAACTATATCTTTTGATAGTGAAGTGATATCTCCTTCACTATGGTGGTATACTATCATCCTATTTCTCGATGTGATATAATGTAATATCCTATAATGTTTTCACGCATAATATCATGGGAATAAGACATCAGGTTTAACTATGCAGGTCGGGTTGAACAGAATATGTACTGTTTGGCGGAAGTCTTTAGCTATCGTTTTCCAGAAGGCCAAGTGAAACTAATCCTAAATAAAATTTTAATTGCTCTAGGCACAGAAAAATAAATTTCAGAACGCAAAGATTATCCCAGAATTTCAGGAGATTTGGAATCAAACAACTCACCAAAGCAAATACTCTAATGATTAAAAGCGAATATTTGGAAGTAATGAAACAACGAGATGAAAGTTTGCATTCATTTTCACAGAAATTTACATATTTTCCTTGGAAGCTGGTGGCATGCGGTGCGGGACGCATTTAAAGCAACATTCACATCCGGCACGAAAATATCTTGTCTTTATTCCTAAAGTAGAAGCGAAGAGAAGTAGCTAGTAGAAGCAGCTATCCGTCATAGCCATAGTTCCCATGTAACACTGCAGATTTCTCACGGATTTCAGGATCTTTGCCGAGAGGAATTACAAAATCCCCTACTTCATCAATTACTTCTGCTCTAAAGAATATTTCAAACTGCTTGCGTCGGTAATCTAATCTCCTTTCCTTTAGCAAATCCCGCCTGAAGTACTTTATCATCACCGTTACACCATTGCCGAATCATCAATCTCCCTTAACAAACAGATCTGCTTTACGTTGAACTAACTGTGAATCGGAGACCGGCCATGTGAGCCCAGAATCGCCTAGCAACATTCGAATGTAGGTCGAATTAGAGGAAATACGCTATTTTTGGTTGCACTAGCAAGGAATCTCTTTAGATTATTTCTAGTTGTATTCCGTCCGCTCAATCAAATGTCTTCTATCGGTAAGAATCTCTCAACAAAATTGTAATCCACTCTTTCCTGACTTTCTTAATAACTTTCTCTCTATAATCCAATATCTTTCCCCTCTGCCTTTTCATCCTAACTTCTCTTGCTTTCTTAGCAAGCCTCTCAATATTTGCCCCATCCACTTCCTCTGTCAATACTTGATTAATTCAAGGAAAACCTTATCTTCTTCTACCATCGAAAGCATATTCGCCGCTGCTTTTCCATCTGTCCAACTTATTTTCTCCTTTCTTTTCCGCGCCCTTATCTTGAAGGGCTCCAATAATTGAATTCTTTCTGACGCAGGGTTCATTTTTAACATTTATGTAACAAAACACTCCAGGCTAAGGATTTTATAACTTTTTTCTGGTTTCCTTATCAAGGCCTACCCACGTAGCTTGCATATGTTTCATGAAGGCTTCCTTAGCTATTGTTACCTTGGTTACTTTTATTTATTCATTATCGCGTTATAAGATGAAATTCCACGCCGGTAAGATTGACTTATGTTGTCTTTGGTATTGAGCCCAAAGATAGTTGGATCCCCAGCCCTCTCACCATTGGCTATGAAAAGCTTTGGAGAGGGAATGAGGCTGCTAGACAAAATGAGGAGTGAGGAAATTTGCCCCAGATTATTTCTCGCTGAGCTGGAATTCTATAATTAGGGAACGTCTTCGCAGGGGAAGCAGAATGGCTCTTTAAAGAGCACTTTTCATAACTTAGGAAAAAAAAGGAAACTAACTTGGTAAATTTACCCTCAAAAAGTTAAAGTAACAATTGATTTCCGTTGCTGAGCTATAATTCTGATGATATTGTTTAGCAACGAAACCTTGATTGTTAGTAATAAATACTTCTCAAGTGAACATTTAGTAGTCAGTTTCTTTTCTCGTCTACGATCAGGGAGAATTTGCCCATGGTTTTTTGTCCAACTTTATTCAATTTTTACAAGTTCTTTCTACAATATATCACAGTCTACAAGTTAAACTTACTTCCTTGTACTTTTCACAAACCTTGTTGCAATTATACATTTATGTAATAAGCAGTTGACTATAGTATTACATTTCTGACCAAGTAACACTGGTTTAGTGTAATTCTCGTTAAGCGTTTGATTCTCAATAGCATATTCAAACACAAAAAAAATTAGTTTAAAACGAATAAAATTCAAACTTAGGTAGGTATGGAAAAACACGAAAATTAAGCGCTAAATCACTTTTTAATAACAACATATTTATTTCACTTGTCATAAAGATACATACAAAAATAGGGAAACAAGTAGTGAAATTCAGGCACCCCTGAAGGACGCCTTTTGTAGGGGTTGCCATAAAAACGAAATAAGCATTGCATTTTTATCCTCTTGCTTCTTAAGCTTGAAACTTTTACTTCCACTTTTAAAGGGATTCGATTAGGAGTGGACAAAGTTAATGCCATTAATTATTATCATACTTCAGATACCTCATAACTCCGTGAACCGTGAGCCGTGAACAAGGCAGTCGAAACAGTAGTAGAATTGTTAAAAGTGCTTCGACAGCTTAGGTCAGTTAGCACGTAGGCCCCCACCGGGAATCGAACCCGGGACCGCTTTCACCAAAGTCGAACGCGTTGCCCAGTTGGCTATTAGGGAGCCTGACAGAGGAAACAATGTATCTTTTCCGCTATCCCATACCCTGAGAAAAATGAGAAATATTCCATCCGTCAAGATATGGCATCAGGAGCCCCAGAGACAGAGATAGTCGTACAGTACGGAAGTGCTGGATCTCCGCTACATCTCGGAAAGCATTCATGCGCCAACGGAGACAGCACGTGGCCGTTTTCCTCCCTTCATTTCCCCTCTGATTTCATGCGAGAGTTCCCCGCCTCATACGTCATCCTCTTTCCTTCCTAACCGCATTTCCAATCGAGGAAGATGTAGGGCCCGAAAGGAGAAGGTCGTTAGAGTCCTCCAATGTGAGTGCGCGTGTTTGCGTGCGGTCGGGTGATCAATTTTCCCTGGGTAATGGCAGAAAGGTGCGGACAAGATGATTCACTATCTCTTGGTCACGTATTTTCACGAGTTCGTCCCTCCCCGATGCACACTCCCTCCCAACTTGCGATTTCTTGCGGTTATGAGCAAGATCTTTTCTCACGGTATCCATTACTTTCAATGGCAGGGTAACCTAGTTAGTAAGGAATTAGCGATGATTAATTTCCCATTTCGTGGCCTTAACGTTTTCTCGAATTCCGCCGTCGGTTCTGGGGTATCAATTATTCTGCGAGTGGTGCGAACATTCTAAAATTTACGGTCCGCTCGCGGACGACGTCGTAAATAATTGGGCGGCGTTTCCCCCGTTTCTTGCTGTATGTTTCTATCCCGTCGAAACATATCTGTGATTGCAAAACGTCACAGTTTTTGGTCACCCAAAAATTACTCTTTCTATCCCTTAAAATTAATACTCAGTTTACAACCTTAATGGGCTCCCAGACAGCCAAGTGGGCAACGCGTTCGACTTCGGTGAAAGCGGTCCCGGAATCTATTCCCGGTGGTAGCCTATGTGCGAAATGACCTAAGCTGTGGAAGCACTTTTAACAATACTAATACTACTACAAACTTAACGTACTTATCATGTTTATTAACATTAATTTATGTGGTGGATGGGACTTTCTTCCCCCGAATTTGTCTCATAAAATGGTTTACACTATAAACATTAAACGTTTTCCTTGCTATACAATCCGGCGATGCACTGCAAGAAAACAAGAGAAAAAGGCGCCAGGAGTAGCTACTTGAAGAAACTATCTTCTCTCACGAACGATGCGAGGCAGTAATTGATTAGGAAAATAGAAAATGTAGTGCAGACACACCTAAGCTCAGGTCAAAAGTATGATATATTTAGATGTGCGTTTCCCTGAGTATGGAGACTAGTAGGAAAATATTCCTTGAAGTATTTAAATGATCGTATTCTAAATGACGCTATATCCATGGAAACGACGCAAAAAAGTATAAGAAATTCATAAAGTATGCTGTGATAATAAAGGAGAAAATATTTTGTGAATACCTTGTAATGCCAATTAACCTTACTTGAATTTCTTTTGTTTGCTTATAAAATTACCTTTGGTTTGGTCACATAAAAATACAATGACGAAATATTGAATTTTCGCCTGCAAATACATTCCTAACAAATTCTGTACGAAGCTGAAGGTTATGTAAGGTGATGTAGACATTTCAAATCAAGAAACTCGCTACTTTATGCTTGAATTCTAATAACAAGTGAAAGTCTTGAAGAAGAGATGGTTGATAGGTACATCTCCAAACATTAATTAGCCTTTTAGAAATAATAAATATTTTCATTAGAACTTAGTTATATCTAATGTAAATCTCACTATTAACCTCACATTGGTTTGAAAATATTGGTGCAACATTAGTAACTCTCATGCATTAGAGTTGTATTGCTACCACTTTCTTTGGTGAAAAAAGCATGGGTAAAAATATTTGTGAAATATTTGCGAAAGTTTCCTTTAATTCTATTAATTATATTGAAGAATGAAGTTCACTGATCAGTAGACAAGCGTAGTCCAACATGATATCGAAATTACCTTGCACGTTAACATCCGCTAATCATTAAATGTAATTTTTCATCTTAATATTACTATTTTTAAAATAGGAATGGATAAATAGGTAAGATTTAAAAAAATCGCCTATAACTCCATCTTGGGGTTCGAAAGCTGGAAATTTCGACAGTCTCACAGGACCCTCCCTGCAGATTATTAGCCTCATTTCAAAAAACCTTCCAAATCGTCGGAGATTCGATGTAAGGACGCCTTAAATGAAAATGCTCGTAGGATGCACGTATGGTGTATTGAATTATATAATTTGTCGATTATTTTCCAGGAACGATGAATTAGAATTAAAGGCCGAGTGAAATCGAATTATTATAATTACATACCATTTCTTTGCGAATATCTTATTGATATCATGAACTTTGTTTAAGGCAAAATAAGCGCTTGAAATAAGGCAAAATTGNATGGTGTATTGAATTATATAATTTGTCGATTATTTTCCAGGAACGATGAATTAGAATTAAAGGCCGTGTGAAATAGAATTATTATAATTACAAGTACCATTTCTTTGTGGATATCTTATTGATATCATGAAACCTTGTTTAAGGCAAAATAAGCGCTTGAAATAAGGCAAAATTGGAAAATATTGCACGCAAAAGCGTGCAATATTTTCAATCTTAACCACCTATCCCTTGAATGCCTTTGTAATATTTGAAATCGCGTTTAGTTATTCTTCATTGCATGTATATTATGTATGCAGATGGGCGGAAAGCGAGATGTTAGTCATTATTACGAGAAAAGTAAAAAATAAAACACCGTCTGGCATTCACCCTTGTCGGGAGGGATACCCCTCCTAACCCTTACGAAGGCAGCCATAAAATTCATTTATAAAATTTAAGGATCCATGTCATAAATTCAAGCCTTTTACGAGAGCCACACCTCGTATATAGTAAGCCAATCAATGTACAAGTAAATTCAAGCCAAGTACATAATAATTTAGTAGAAGCTTAAGTATGCAATTATTAATATACTTAATTTGCAATGTATAATATCACATACAAAAATCTCTCAACTCTATTTCAGTAGGTTAGACGAGGAAACGGGACGAGGAATAACACTATTGGATTAGCTTTTCGTCTGTAAATTTATAATTAGGTATACATCACGATTATATTTTGTGAAATGGCATACCGAAAACTTTGTCGATTCGTAAATTTCCTCAATACACCTAATGTATTTAACCTTTTCTTATGAGTCATCTCTTATCTTATGAACCTAACTTTAAAAATTACGAATCACTATTTGGTATAAGTGCAAAATTTACTTAAGGTAAACCTATTTTTCACCCGTGCAACGCCATGTATTTGAGACAGTTAGTTTATAAGTGTATGGTTCCGTTCAAATCTTACCTGCAGCTTTCCGCGCAAGCTCATCTTGAATCTGTAGTGACCGGACACTCATTCGTATTAAATTTGCTCCGGGCGAAACTGTGTAGCAAATTATCGACGGCACCACGTAGTGTCTCAGATAACAAGAGAACTTGTTTCCATGATATATTTTCCGGGATTCCACCGCGATGTACGTAGCAGCAGCGACGACGTTTCGCCTACGTTGCAGTAGGCTTCTTCAGGTCGAAGATGAGTTAGTCTGTCTTTTGGTCCTCCTTATATGGCGCCATATAAGGAGGACCAAAAGACAGACTAACTCATCTTCGACCTGAAGAAGCCTACTGCAACGTAGGCGAAACGTCGTCGCTGCTGCTACGTACATCGCGGTGGAATCCCGGAAAATATATCATGGAAACAAGTTCTCTTGTTATCTGAGACACTACGTGGTGCCGTCGATAATTTGCTACACAGTTTCGCCCGGAGCAAATTTAATACGAATGAGTGTCCGGTCACTACAGATTCAAGATGAGCTTGCGCGGAAAGCTGCAGGTAAGATTTGAACGGAACCATACACTTATAAACTAACTGTCTCAAATACATGGCGTTGCACGGGTGAAAAATAGGTTTACCTTAAGTAAATTTTGCACTTATACCAAATAGTGATTCGTAATTTTTAAAGTTAGGTTCATAAGATAAGAGATGACTCATAAGAAAAGGTTAAATACATTAGGTGTATTGAGGAAATTTACGAATCGACAAAGTTTTCGGTATGCCATTTCACAAAATATAATCGTGATGTATACCTAATTATAAATTTACAGACGAAAAGCTAATCCAATAGTGTTATTCCTCGTCCCGTTTCCTCGTCTAACCTACTGAAATAGAGTTGAGAGATTTTTGTATGTGATATTATACATTGCAAATTAAGTATGTTAATAATTGCATACTTAAGCTTCTACTAAATTATTATGTACTTGGCTTGAATTTACTTGTACATTGATTGGCTTACTATATACGAGGTGTGGCTCTCGTAAAAGGCTTGAATTTATGACATGGATCCTTAAATTTTATAAATGAATTTTATGGCTGCCTTCGTAAGGGTTAGGAGGGGTATCCCTCCCGACAAGGGTGAATGCCAGACGGTGTTTTATTTTTTACCTTTCTCTTAATAATGACTAACATCTCGCTTGCCGCCCATCTGCATTCATAATATACATGCAATGAAGAATAACTAAACGCGATTTCAAATATTACAAAGGCATTCAAGGGATAGGTGGTTAAGATTGAAAATATTGCACGCTTCATTCAATTTTGCCTTATTTCAAGCGCTTATTTTGCCTTAAACAAGGTTTCATGATATCAATAAGATATCCACAAAGAAATGGTACTTGTAATTATAATAATTCTATTTCACACGGCCTTTAATTCTAATTCATCGTTCCTGGAAAATAATCGACAAATTATATAATTCAATACACCATACGTGCATCCTACGAGCATTTTCATTTAAGGCGTCCTTACATCGAATCTCCGACGATTTGGAAGGTTTTTTGAAATGAGGCTAATAATCTGCAGGGAGGGTCCTGTGAGACTGTCGAAATTTCCAGCTTTCGAACCCCAAGATGGAGTTCTAGGCGATTTTTTTAAATCTTACCTATTTATCCATTCCTATTTTAAAAATAGTAATATTAAGATGAAAAATTACATTTAATGATTAGCGGATGTTAACGTGCAAGGTAATTTCGATATCATGTTGGACTACGCTTGTCTACTGATCAGTGAACTTCATTCTTCAATATAATTAATAGAATTAAAGGAAACTTTCGCAAATATTTCACAAATATTTTTACCCATGCTTTTTTCACCAAAGAAAGTGGTAGCAATACAACTCTAATGCATGAGAGTTACTAATGTTGCACCAATATTTTCAAACCAATGTGAGGTTAATAGTGAGATTTACATTAGATATAACTAAGTTCTAATGAAAATATTTATTATTTCTAAAAGGCTAATTAATGTTTGGAGATGAACCTATGAACCATCTCTTCTTCAAGACTTTCACTTGTTATTAGAATTCAAGCATAAAGTAGCGAGTTTCTTGATTTGAAATGTCTACATCACCTTACATAACCTTCAGCTTCGTACAGAATTTGTTAGGAATGTATTTGCAGGCGAAAATTCAATATTTCGTCATTGTATTTTTATGTGACCAAACCAAAGGTAATTTTATAAGCAAACAAAAGAAATTCAAGTAAGGTTAATTGGCATTACAAGGTATTCACAAAATATTTTCTCCTTTATTATCACAGCATACTTTATGAATTTCTTATACTTTTTTGCGTCGTTTCCATGGATATAGCGTCATTTAGAATACGATCATTTAAATACTTCAAGGAATATTTTCCTACTAGTCTCCATACTCAGGGAAACGCACATCTAAATATATCATACTTTTGACCTGAGCTTAGGTGTGTCTGCACTACATTTTCTATTTTCCTAATCAATTACTGCCTCGCATCGTTCGTGAGAGAAGATAGTTTCTTCAAGTAGCTACTCCTGGCGCCTTTTTCTCTTGTTTTCTTGCAGTGCATCGCCGGATTGTATAGCAAGGAAAACGTTTAATGTTTATAGTGTAAACCATTTTATGAGACAAATTCGGGGGAAGAAAGTCCCATCCACCACATAAATTAATGTTAATAAACATGATAAGTACGTTAAGTTTGTAGTAGTATTAGTATTGTTAAAAGTGCTTCCACAGCTTAGGTCATTTCGCACATAGGCTACCACCGGGAATAGATTCCGGGACCGCTTTCACCGAAGTCGAACGCGTTGCCCACTTGGCTGTCTGGGAGCCCATTAAGGTTGTAAACTGAGTATTAATTTTAAGGGATAGAAAGAGTAATTTTTGGGTGACCAAAAACTGTGACGTTTTGCAATCACAGATATGTTTCGACGGGATAGAAACATACAGCAAGAAACGGGGGAAACGCCGCCCAATTATTTACGACGTCGTCCGCGAGCGGACCGTAAATTTTAGAATGTTCGCACCACTCGCAGAATAATTGATACCCCAGAACCGACGGCGGAATTCGAGAAAACGTTAAGGCCACGAAATGGGAAATTAATCATCGCTAATTCCTTACTAACTAGGTTACCCTGCCATTGAAAGTAATGGATACCGTGAGAAAAGATCTTGCTCATAACCGCAAGAAATCGCAAGTTGGGAGGGAGTGTGCATCGGGGAGGGACGAACTCGTGAAAATACGTGACCAAGAGATAGTGAATCATCTTGTCCGCACCTTTCTGCCATTACCCAGGGAAAATTGATCACCCGACCGCACGCAAACACGCGCACTCACATTGGAGGACTCTAACGACCTTCTCCTTTCGGGCCCTACATCTTCCTCGATTGGAAATGCGGTTAGGAAGGAAAGAGGATGACGTATGAGGCGGGGAACTCTCGCATGAAATCAGAGGGGAAATGAAGGGAGGAAAACGGCCACGTGCTGTCTCCGTTGGCGCATGAATGCTTTCCGAGATGTAGCGGAGATCCAGCACTTCCGTACTGTACGACTATCTCTGTCTCTGGGGCTCCTGATGCCATATCTTGACGGATGGAATATTTCTCATTTTTCTCAGGGTATGGGATAGCGGAAAAGATACATTGTTTCCTCTGTCAGGCTCCCTAATAGCCAACTGGGCAACGCGTTCGACTTTGGTGAAAGCGGTCCCGGGTTCGATTCCCGGTGGGGGCCTACGTGCTAACTGACCTAAGCTGTCGAAGCACTTTTAACAATTCTACTACTGTTTCGACTGCCTTGTTCACGGCTCACGGTTCACGGAGTTATGAGGTATCTGAAGTATGATAATAATTAATGGCATTAACTTTGTCCACTCCTAATCGAATCCCTTTAAAAGTGGAAGTAAAAGTTTCAAGCTTAAGAAGCAAGAGGATAAAAATGCAATGCTTATTTCGTTTTTATGGCAACCCCTACAAAAGGCGTCCTTCAGGGGTGCCTGAATTTCACTACTTGTTTCCCTATTTTTGTATGTATCTTTATGACAAGTGAAATAAATATGTTGTTATTAAAAAGTGATTTAGCGCTTAATTATCGTGTTTTTCCATTCCTACCTAAGTTTGAATTTTATTCGTTTTGAGCTAAATTTTTTTGTTTTAATATGCTATTGAGAATCAAACGCTTAACGAGAATTACACTAAACCAGTGTTACTTGGTCAGAAATGTAATACTATAGTCAACTGCTTATTACATAAATGTATAATTGCAACAAGGTTTGTGAAAAGTACAAGGAAGTAAGTTTAACTTGTAGACTGTGATATATTGTAGAAAGAACTTGTAAAAATTTAATAAAGTTGGACAAAAAACCATGGGCAAATTCTCCCTGATCGTAGACGAGAAAAGAAACTGACTACTAAATGTTCACTTGAGAAGTATGCATTACTAACAATCAAGGTTTCGTTGCTAAACAATATTATCAGAATTATAGCTCAGCAACGGAAATCAATTGTTACTTTAACTTTTTGAGGGTAAATTTACCAAGTTAGTTTCCTTTTTTTCCTAAATTATGAAAAGTGCTCTTTAAAGAGCCATTCTGCTTCCCCTGCGAAGGCGTTCCCTAATTATAGAATTCCAGCTCAGCGAGAAATAATCTGGGGCAAATTTCCTCACTCCTCATTTTGTCTAGCAGCCTCATTCCCTCTCCAAAGCTTTTCATAGCCAATGGTGAGAGGGCTGGGGATCCAACTATCTTTGGGCTCAATACCAAAGACAACATAAGTCAATCTTACCGGCGTGGAATTTCATCTTATAACGCGATAATGAATAAATAAAAGTAACCAAGGTAACAATAGCTAAGGAAGCCTTCATGAAACATATGCAAGCTACGTGGGTAGGCCTTGATAAGGAAACCAGAAAAAAGTTATAAAATCCTTAGCCTGGAGTTTTTTGTTACATAAATGTTAAAAATGAACCCTACGTCAGAAAGAATTCAATTATTGGAGCCCTTCAAGATAAGGGCGCGGAAAAGAAAGGAGAAAATAAGTTGGACAGATGGAAAAGCAGCGGCGAATATGCTTTCGATGGTAGAAGAAGATAAGGTTTTCCTTGAATTAATCAAGTATTGACAGAGGAAGTGGATGGGGCAAATATTGAGAGGCTTGCTAAGAAAGCAAGAGAAGTTAGGATGAAAAGGCAGAGGGGAAAGATAATGGATTATAGAGAGAAAGTTATTAAGAAAGTCAGGAAAGAGTGGATTACAATTTTGTTGAGAGATTCTTACCGATAGAAGACATTTGATTGAGCGGACGGAATACAACTAGAAATAATCTAAAGAGATTCCTTGCTAGTGCAACCAAAAATAGCGTATTTCCTCTAATTCGACCTACATTCGAATGTTGCTAGGCGATTCTGGGCTCACATGGCCGGTCTCCGATTCACAGTTAGTTCAACGTAAAGCAGATCTGTTTGTTAAGGGAGATTGATGATTCGGCAATGGTGTAACGGTGATGATAAAGTACTTCAGGCGGGATTTGCTAAAGGAAAGGAGATTAGATTACCGACGCAAGCAGTTTGAAATATTCTTTAGAGCAGAAGTAATTGATGAAGTAGGGGATTTTGTAATTCCTCTCGGCAAAGATCCTGAAATCCGTGAGAAATCTGCAGTGTTACATGGGAACTATGGCTATGACGGATAGCTGCTTCTACTAGCTACTTCTCTTCGCTTCTACTTTAGGAATAAAGACAAGATATTTTCGTGCCGGATGTGAATGTTGCTTTAAATGCGTCCCGCACCGCATACCACCAGCTTCCAAGGAAAATATGTAAATTTCTGTGAAAATGAATGCAAACTTTCATCTCGTTGTTTCATTACTTCCAAATATTCGCTTTTAATCATTAAAGAGTATTTGCTTTGGTGAGTTGTTTGATTCCAAATCTCCTGAAATTCTGGGATAATCTTTGCGTTCTGAAATTTATTTTTCTGTGCCTCGAGCAATTAAAATTTTATTTAGGATTAGTTTCACTTGGCCTTCTGGAAAACGATAGCTAAAGACTTCCGCCAAACAGTACATATTCTGTTCAACCCGACCTGCATAGTTAAACCTGATGTCTTATTCCCATGATATTATGCGTGAAAACATTATAGGATATTACATTATATCACATCGAGAAATAGGATGATAGTATACCACCATAGTGAAGGAGATATCACTTCACTATCAAAAGATATAGTTCATATTCAAAGGAGGTGCGAAAATGGCGATTAGATCTAAATGTAAGAAAGTGATCCGTAGTAAATTTCTTTGAAGGGAAAAATATTGCGTCGGAACCACCGTACAAAATTCGTGGAACCAATATAAATATAGTCGACTCAGTTGAAAATTTCGGAATCACTCTTACGAATAACTTAAACTGGAGCGCACGTATTCGAAAATTATGCGGTAAAGCAACTAAAAAGCTCGGTTTTATAAGGCGCATTGCAGGTAAATGCGATGGAAAGGTTGGAGAGGGATGTTATTTCACCTTAGTCAGGCCCCATCTGGAATGCGCAGCGAGTATATGGGGCCCAACGGACGAAACGTACACTCACTAACTAGAGAAAGTGCACCGAAAGGAGATGCGATTTGTTAAAGAAAAGCAAGCGTTACGCAAATGCTCTCAGACGCAGGTTTGGAATCCTTGAAAGAAAGGAGATCAGAACCTAGGCCGCGATTGCTTGATAAATTTAGAGAAAGTACACTTGCGTATGACGTAAATGGTATTGTGCGACCCCCCTGCTACTTCGGCCGATAAGACAATGAGCGTAAAATAAGAGAAATAGATACTAGGGCAAGTCGTTTTAGGGACACATTCTTTCCGCGAACGATACGCGATAACAATAAGCTAAAGAGGTAACTGGAACGCCTGGTGTTTACACCCCCTGTCACACGTCGAAAGCCGGCTTCCATGTATATGTAGATATTAACAATGATTTCAGCTGGAACCTCATTTGGAACAGTGAGGAATACCCTCCAAATCTTTTTGAATAAAACATACTAGCGTGTTCACCTACGTTTATTGACACATTGCCCTCCGGTGTGGGAGATTCCACAAACTGTTCCCTTCCCTGGAANTTTTTACCCGATGATTTTGCTCATTTGGGTTCAGTGTTGGCTTGAAGTTGAAGAAATTTGTGAAAAATCGAAGACCGGCTTTTTTTCGTCAAATTTGGTCAACTTTGACCCCCTGTAGAATTTTAATGCACCAGAATAAAAGTGTATTATTTGGTATTTATATGCAGAATTTATTTAAGAATAACCATGCGAAGTTTCAAAGTCCGCACTCAAAAAAACCATTTTCTTATTTTTGGCCAGCTTTTTTCGATTCTAGCCCACTGTGCGACGATAAGTCTTGCGACGAGTTATCTCGGCGACGAATAGTCTTTCGACCAAATGTCCCAGTGACGAAAAGACTAGCGACGGGTAGCCCCATCGACCGGCTGTCCTTCGATCAACTGCCACTGAACCCAAAATAATATATCGTTGGGTTTTACACGTACAGTGGGATGACTCGCCAAACTCTCTCATTATCTTCGTTCCTTGGATGACGTGGTTCTTTCTTTTGAAATGCTGTTAATACCCCTTCCACGCCTTTCTCTCCTCAACACCGAGCCCGGCGTAGGGAGGACACAATGTCCGCGCCGATCGATTCTGTTTGTTTTGCTACCGTCCACAACTTTGTGGCGTTTTATGGCCGATCCTCGTCTCCGATAGCGAATTATGCAGAGCGCACCTTTAATCGACGCGGAACTCATATGCGCTTGATTGGATTCCCTTGTTTTTATTTACGCCCGGTGATAAAAAGGGCGAGAGAATATAAATGTAGGATTGTGCGAAGGACTCCAAAAGTGTTTTCCTTATTTTTAGGGGGGGTAATCTTTCCTGTGATCTCTATTGCTTTGAAAACGTATTTATCATATTTGTTGAATATATTTACATCGGTCCTCACGGAAGTTTGAATTGTATAGATATATTTAGATTATCTAGAGTTACCACTCCCACAATCACGGGAATTATAACCGGTTGAGAGTCCAGATGCGGGTAACGCGTAAGACATCGGTAAAAGCGGTTCCGGGTTCGATCCCCGGTAGGGTTCACATTTACGTTTACACAAGTACCCCTCGAGGCGTCATATGGCGTATGGCAGGGCGAGTGAAAGCAATCTCTCATTGCTATCTTATTTATGTTTATAATGCTATCAGGAAAAAGAGACCAGTAACAGCTACCCGTTCTCGCTAAAATTTCCCGGAATTTCCTTGTCGACTGGTCAGGAAAATCGAGTTTGCTGAGTACGGGAATTAAAGTGCTGCATATTTCGTCGTGCAAATTTCTGGAACATCTTCTCTCCTCTGAAATTACCTTAGCTGTCGAATAAGTTTGAAATTTCTGCTACTAATAACACATATATAAAGGTCTCCGAAATGTATGTAGATATGTAATTACGTTAGTTGTGTGCGTTTATATATGCTTTTGAAAATGTGTACAATTTCGTATCCAAAGGATATATCTTTCAGTTACTGTTTACGTTATCTGCAACTCAGAACGCCAATGAATAAATAAACGCTCAATGAATATAAAAAAAACGAAAACAATTTCAAAGGATGCCAAAGCAAAATCTGTTTAAAAGTGATATTATTAATTTGGCTATTTTTAAATGCATCAAACTAAGCATTACTTAAGAATTTCAATTACTTCCTGTATCGTTAAAACAGCTTTACACATTTTATTCAAAGGAGAAAGGAAGAATTCGGCCGTTCCTTCTAAGAGCTCAGAGTAAGAGAGATAAACGCTAAGAAAATTTACTTTTAAAAACCTATTCCTTCCAGGAACGATCCTTGGTAGTAATAAGAAAAACAGGCAGATCGATCGTTTGGTGTTTTTATCCCCTGTCGCAGGCCGATAAGCGGCTTGCAGGATATCATTTTGCATTTAGAAACGTTGCAGCTTATATAGAAAACTTGGAATATAACATGGTGTGGTGTATAATAACATGGTGTCCCAAGAGTAAGTAGGTACCTATTTTTGTGATAACGGACCATAAAAAGTACCTTATACTATTGATGTTTAAGGAGTGCTAAAAGTAATAAGATAATTTTCTTTCGGTAATACAAAAATTGAATGTGATAAGGCTTTTTCGTAAGAGTCGAACGCAAGACTGAGAACTGTATTGGGAATGTTGAGTCTCAAACTGGCCTCCCAGTCGTTGGTTTGATCTGAAACAATTGTGAAAAAATGTTCAGTTTTTTAAAGGTCTATGCAAGTTGGTCTTCTTCTTACCTCATTTACGGATCTAATTATTTTAAATTTGTTCACAATTTTACGCTCTGTCAGTTGTCAGTCAGTCTCCATGTGTTTTAAACATTTGAAAATTTTTCTTTACATTATTCAGTTTCACTCCTCTGATACGGACTATCACTATTAGGGATTCGTTCCTATGTTTTCATCATTAAAGAGTTCTGAACAGGAAAAGATGTAAAATAAACATTTTTAAAAACTTTATGTAANTCTCTATAGTTTATCAACCTAGCAGAAAATTATAAATAAATCTTAAGATAGAAATTTGTATGTACGTTGCCAAGTTTTGATACACCTTAAAACAATCCTTAAGAATTTTATTTTCACTACTGCCATTCACCATATTTCAAAATACCTGTATTACCTTATTCGAAAAAGGAGATTGTGTTAGAATCGCGTAATTGCTTGTGGTTTAAGGGACTATGTTAGTAATTCCTAATTAATATGCCATGATTCACCAGTGAGCCGCAAGTGAAATCTTAGTGTGCCATTCGATTTCCAAGAACACTGGAATATCTTAGATTCACGCTATATATGCTCTTTCCTTACCCCATCCACAGCTGCTGTCTTTAAAATATAAATAAATTAATTAATTTGCATTGAATCCTTGTGGAATGAGCAGGACATGCATATGGATAAAATGCACGCATTATTATCATCATCATCATCATTATTGTTGTTGTTTTCGTTGTTGAATCCTTACTGATAGGCCACAAGCCAGGTGACAAGGTCTTTACAAGTTAAAATACATTAAATTACCTCACATTACATTAGAGTGAAGTATTCAATGTTATACATACAAAGTATACATAGATATGATTACAATTCTCCTACACGTCACCCAAAATAAAATTCACATCAAGTCGTGCATTAATTTCATTAATATCTTCAAATCTCACATACATTTATACATCCCAATACAGCAATATCCCTGTCCAGTAGCTACAATAACATCAAGGTTTACAACGTGTACAGCTAAATACAGTACAGCTAAAATAACAATAAACAGATCTTAACTGTGAATTGTTTTTAAGTGTTTCTTAAAGGTTCTTTCATTTGCACGGAAAGAATTGAATACTTCTTCAGGTAATGCATTCCAGTCCAATATGTATTATTTACGAATGAAAATTTACCGACATCTTTTTTTTTTTTCACTTTGAACCCGAGATCGTTTTCTCCTAGAGAATACCTATAGGCACTGCTTTAGAGACCTTATCACGTTTTTAAATTTTATTTCAATAAGTTATGGTATCAGTTTATAATCGACAGAACGTATGTACTGCCATTCCCTTTAACAATTTGACTCTGACGAAACTAAAGTATACTGAGCAGAGCTAGCTAATGCATAGGTGTACCTCGGAGGAAAATATTTGGGCTCCAGTGGGCAATGGTACACCCGGCCCTTGTAAGCCTACGTTTTACTGCCTTTCCTTCATCTCCCTCCCCCTTTCTTTTCTTCTAGAGCTGACCCCATTCCCCTGATATATTCTCCTATCCTTTCTCCTACCCCGCATATATCTTTCTCTACGTCTTTCTTTAATCTTCTTTGGACTTCCTTTATTACTTCTGTTTCCCGGTGAAGTCCCACGGAGGACTCCCCTTCGGAAGCTAACGCGCGTGCGTTTACGAGAGTTTGTGGTGGCCACGCGCGATTGATGACGTTTTGCTCGGAACGTGGGGTTGCGAGGGAGGGCGGCAGGGGGCGGTAATGGCGGTGCGGTTTCGGTCAGGAGCGTACATCGGACGTTCGAACCGTTGCGGACGTTTGTCTCTTTCGCACGCACACCGTTCGTCTGCCGGGATATTTTGGAAGTTCGACGCTCGTAACTAAGGCCGTTGTGAGGGAGGTGTGGGACGGCTCTCAGTTCGGTTCAGAGGCCGTCACGTGTGTCGTTAAAGGACGAATTCGGCCGCTCTTGACCGGTGCTAGATAACTTTATCTTTAGCGCTGGGAAATAGCGAAAGGCTTTTATCCAACGGGAAAGGTTAGAGGTGGATTTGAAGTTGATTTTTTCAGAAAGCTTTGACATTAACAGGAACTGACCAGATGAATTTTGTGGATGATCCGCAGCTATCAAAAAAAAATTAAATAATGTACTATTCAAATAGCGGAATTCCTCAGTACTCTGTAAAGGGTATATTATACAGAATCGATTGTGCGGGCCTTAACCTGGTGGTATTCCATGACGTTCAGAAGCAAGCTGACAGAAAATAATTTATTTGCACAAACACCACAAAAAATACAAATCATAGGACCCGGATTTCGATGCATGGCTTCATCATCAGGTGCAAACAAAGAAAAACAAACGGAATATATGTGAGAGAAAATGGGTGGAAAAAGGAGTTAGTTGGAAAGAGTGAGGGCGAGGATTAGAGAAATTGTGGGTAAATGTAAGGTATTGGTCGTTGTGGGGGTGGAGGCGGAGGAGCAAGGGGGGGGGGGTTAAAGGGAATGACAACGTTGGGGGGAGGGGAGAAGGCAACAGCATTGACGATGGGTTATGTTTCACTAAGACACATTCATTAACAATGTCACATTCGTGGTCCTTTTTAAATTTTAGTATTTCCAACTGCTGTAATGCGCCTAATCGTGTACTCTTCATTGCTAAATGGCAAGGTCAATTAAAAAAATCACTCGAATGGCCACAATTAATCAAATGTCTAGAAAAATGAGATTTGTCAGATTTGCAAAAGCATTAATGCATTCTTTCTTTCTTTCTTTAATTTCTCTTCCCGTTTTCCCTATGTAAAAACTGTCACAAGTATTTCACAATACCTTGAGTCATAACTTTTAACACCTATTTAAAAACAGGATACCATGAGTAATAATAATTTCTCTTGTCTTGCTAAAACCAAGAAATCTCACTCTACACCTGCCATGGCACCACAATTTGTTTTAACATATACATAATCAATATTAATATTGTAAAAGGCTTGGCTTTTGTATAATTCAAGCTACCATAGCTACGTGTAAATTGATCCACACATACCAACTCACACCTTCCTTGTGTCAGCTGCAGGTTTTTGCCGGGTTTTCCTGCAGCCCTGGACAAATGTCAGGCATTCCTTCCCGGTCTCCTCTAATCAGCATCACATACCCTAAAAAAGGCACCTGCCTAAGAACACAGCTCATCCTCACCCCAAATACTTCAGAAATAAGGAACTGAAATGAATAGTGTAATAAATAAGTCGGTTTAGATAATTTGAGGTTAAATCCAGTTCTCGAAAATAAGAATTTAACGTAAAAACGGGAAGAGTGAGTTGACGTCACGGTAACCCGGAGCGACAGATTTAAAGTTGATGAATTTAAGAAGCTTTTGCATTTCAGGGTACGGTGAATTTAGCGGGCGATCCACTGCTAGTTTTGGATTAAATATCATTTACTCCAAAGAGAAGCATACGAATCAAATGGGTCGGATGTGATCCTCTATAGGTGCATACGACACACTTATAATGTATGAATTAAGAAATAACATAAAAAAGGTATGAGTTTGCGTAGATGTTAAGGGAAACGTTAACGAAATGTTATTAATGGTCAAAACAGAAAACATAGTGATCATTTTAATTATTATGTAAATAAGAAAGTAGATACAACGCAAATAGAATGAATTTTGAGTAAACTTAATGAAAGACGTGAACGGTAGATTTTAAATCGGTAAATTGAAGAAGCCTTGCGAATTTCAGCATTATCAATCCAAAAAATTTCCGGACTGTGTATTTTTCGATGCAGGTGGCCGAGGTTCGTTTGTGATTTACTTCATGGGGGTTGGGGTTGTGGTACGTTATGGTAGGGTTTATCATAACAGTGGTATTGCCAGACCAAAAGTGGTCCAATATAGACATGATTATCAATATTTTTATTGTTATGACTGATTATGACAGAAAACCTAGTTTACTGGTGAATCATATTGAAGAAAGACAAAAAACAATTTGTCGGTCTTAGGAAAGAACGTGGAGCAGTTTCATTCTTGTGATAACATTGCTTTTCACTTAAATCCGTTTTCGTAAAAAGCAGATTTTTTGTGAATATTACTGAGAGACGAGATCTGTCTGTAATGACTCATATAAAGCATCAATACTGTGGGTTGGTCTAAATATTTAAGTTACATCTTTCACGGATTTTTTCAGCCATCTGGCTACATTTTCCCTTCAAGAGATCTTACATTTCAGCTTTCAGTACGTTAGACAAATGCCGCATATTTCTCAGGTTCGGTTACCATGGTTCCCTGAGAATTATTTTATTTCTGAGAAAGAAAAGGAAATTAACTTATCACCCTAGAAATTTAAATTAAGAGCTTCACAATGTTTGCTACGGGAGAACATAAATAACTAAGTTATAATTTCGATTAGTAAACGACGAAATTAAGGTCATAATCCAAAATTAACATTGAACATGAGCTTTATAAGGTACGCATACTTCGAAAATGTAGATGAGTCTTTAATATCCATTCTTATAACGAACCCATCTTATGTCAAAGGGCACCTCGGTGACGTTTATTGATTACTCATGGCAATTCCTCTTAGCCTGAAGATACCTGGAGAGTTAATACGGACGGAACGTTTGGTAACACAAACTAAAACGGAATAAGTCAATTATATTTGTTTAGAAAATGTGCTATAAGAAATATTAGAATTTGACTATGGTTACCATCGTCAAGCCGGAGTTAAAACAGTCCTTGGTAGTTGAAACAATACACTTTAACGCAAAATAATGGTTCAGGGGCAGTTGGTCGAAGGGACTACCCGTCGCTAGACTTTTTGTCGCTGAGACATTTAGTCGAAAGAATTTTCGTCACTGAGACAACTCGTCGAAGGACAGCTTGTCGAAGAGACTACTTGTCGAAAGACTGCTCGTTGCCGAGTCAACTTGTCGACGGAAGGGAATATTATTATTTATAGCAAACTTATCGGTGCGTTATTATTATGGTGTAATACGTTAAATATTCATTGTAATAACTCAGCATAGTCATATCAGCAGATTTTACGAACAATTTTATGGAAATATAATTACTTATTTATCTTTCTATACTATTTATTTATTAACTTATTATACCATAATAATAATAATACTAATAATAATAATAACGCGCCGGTAAAACAAGACACACCGACGCACAGTGGGCTAGAATCGAAAAAAGCTGGCCAAAAATAAGAAAATGGTTTTTTTGAGTGCGGACTTTGAAACTTCGCATGGTTATTCTTAAATAAATTCTGCATGTAAGTACCAAATAATACACTTTTATTCTGGTGCATTAAAATTCTACAGGGGGTCAAAGTTGACCAAATTTGACGAAAAAAAGCCGGTCTTCGATTTTTCACAAATTTCTTCAACTTCAAGCCAACACTGAACCCAAATGAGCAAAATCATCGGGTAAAAAACGATGCTGTATTA
>KZ308386.1:196375-264088 GCA_000376725.2 Ladona fulva | reverse complement strand
GTAATATTTTTATATATATATTTATTATTATTGTGGAGTTTATTTAACGCTAATTTATCTAATTAACAGTACTTTATGTATACTAGACGTTTATTTCAACGCTTATTTATTTAAACCACGTAAAATGCCGCTGCTTACACGTTAATATCTCTGTAAGAGTCTTCTGCGTTGTTGACTTTTTCTGTACATAACAACCATCATTGTTGCTGCGAAGTAAACAACGCTAACACCGTTCGGTACATTATTATATATTATAAAATAAAATATAATATGCTCTTATTACTTTTTAAGCAAGATACACAGTAACAGACATGATTTTGTCTTAGTAAGTGTACGAATTTACAGAAATAGGTACTTACTTTTGGGACATTCTGTATATAATAGCTAAGCCATATTGAATAACTACAGCTACCATCGAATACAGCAACGCACTCTTGGCAACAGGACCACAACTACTCGACATTTTTGAAATTTTAACGCAATGTCTTAATTCTTAATTAAAATTGAAGGATTGACTATGTCATTAACAATATTACTAAATTATTATGTAAAGTTGTGTAAATGGATTTTAATAAGTTTTTGATTGCTTAGCTTATTTTGTAAACTGTTCGAAATAGTAAATTTGTAATGAAATTGTAATGGCGTTCTGTTTTCGGGGTGTTTTTGGGGGTTTTCCTACCAACTGGGGTGGATACTAGTCAGGGTGTTTTATATCTCTTTTACCCCCCAGTATTGACTACCATCGAGTTCATTGCAAATCTGTGGTCATTAAATACATACATAACTTTTCCTGCTTTAAGATAAGTTTACTCCGGCTTACGAGAGAAATCAATGAAAAGGTGATCTTATGACTGATTGTTCCTCGGATACTTGTTAACTACTTACCGATCACTATATAGCTTTTATTGGTCAAAGCTAATTAATAAGTGCAACTGTACAGCTCAAAACTTTTCAATACTTTGGTTAGAAGAGTAACAGAAAAAAAAACATTCCTTTATCTTTTGTTATAACTATTTTTGTGGTTGTAGTAATATGTGTAATATCACAATTTTGCATTTTAAATACCATTATTTTTTATATGTTCGTTGTAGATACTTTTTCAACTGTAAACCTTTAAAATGCTGTGATTGTAACTAGTATAATACCGCCAAATACAGGAAAGTAACGCAAGCTACAAGTGGCTGCAATATAGCAAGTTGTTCCAGAGATATGCCGAGCAATGGTACTTACATCTTAGCTTTTCAAAAGCCTTTTCCGCAGCTTACAGAGATGTTTTATTGAATCAATACTAAGCCACTATTAATACAGTGGCTATGACTAAATAAAGTACGATCGTCAGAGAAAATACACAAGTTGAGAGCACGTTAGCGGCTATCGTAGCGTCGGAATGTAAGACAAGTTAAGATATGCGGATTGCCAAGTTTTATGGTTGCCATAGTAACGTAGGCATGTTACGTAACTGTCGCCCTAATTGAAGTACATTTGGGACCTCGTAGCCCATTATAGCCTCTGGAATGGTGAACAACTCAATGGATGGTTGAAGCGCATTCCAACCTTCACGTCGGCCCATTTCAATTTGCACTACAAATGCATTATCCTCGAGCCTCAACGGTTAGGCTCTGCAAGATGAAGACGCATTCAAAGGGTCGTGAAAATGAAAGCAATAGGGAGTGTGTATTAAGGAGGTAGCTATATCTCTCAAATGAATATAGGGCCATATGGAATGAGAGGGAGTCGTGAAACGCTTCCCTGTCACTAATTTTCCACCCTTTCGCTGTGGGATTGTGGTAAGTGGGACAGAGCGGGCCTTGGGGTTTTTGTTCGTTATGCCCCAATCCGGCTGGTTAAACCCATTTTCTAAATAATTGCATTATTTTGCGGCGTCCCATCTCTTGACGTACACAAATGATATTATGGGAGTCGAAATAATCCAGATTATGGGAAGAAACGTCTTGTTCTTCTCAGCACGTATTCTTTTCTAAGGCAAATGTAGGCTATCGTTTACAAGCAGTGATAGTTTCGTGCTCTAGTTTTCTAGCTCAAATAAAAACGATCATTTAAATAGGTAAACATAGATGGCACAAGTAGTTTGTGACCGTTGAATTTTGGTTTCATATTTGTCCTTATTTATGACAATCTTAAAAGAACGTATGTCATCAAAAAGATGCTTGAATAATGAATTCATAAGTTAGTGATTTAAAGTAATAATTGATAACAATTACAAGGTTATTGCTACAAGAGGGCAATCAATAAAATTCAAGATGGGATTAAATTTCAGATTTTTTCCTTCTGATGCAAAGATATCATTGAAAATAATGAGTTTAAAATTCAATCAGCATGAGGTTGCTTACATAGTGAAGGGAGAAGTTTGTCACGAACGGTAGAATAGAAATATCAACTATTCTAAACTCTTCTAACCTAATGAAATACTCGTATATCTTAAATGATTATAATCTACTTTTGAACTTTTATGATACGAATCATAATCTTCATTTCTGAATAATTTTTAAGATTATACCCCAATCGTACAAGTAATACATCTATATAATATCGTTGAGTCATATTGGTTTGGAAAAATTGTTTTTCAGTTAATTCTGGTAATAGCCCTGTGAATGCATCTTAAATATGTAAATGTTACACCTGACGACATATAAAGACTCATTAGTTTTGAAAAAATGACGTCTACATAATTAAATTACAATACTTTTTCATGGAAATAAGAATATTTTGCGGAATGACAAATACACCGGTTATAAAAGGCCATTTTTTGCAAGTTAATAATCCGTCCAAATTAGCGATGAAATAACTGAAATATAGTAACTTTAATGTTGGTAAATTTAAAAAATTCGCTAATATCAGGTTACTACCCGAGGCATTAATGGGTTGATGCGTTTCTATGACGATAATTTGTTAGGGTACGTATAAATAAACACAATCATACTGTGTCTTACCCTGCTTCATATTACATATGATACTGATTAACCTCTTCAATGGCGTCAATGTTAGTTTTACGTTTCACGAGAACCTCTAGAAAAATAAATATCAGGAAATACTTTTCTCAGGGAACTTTAATATTTCCCACCTTCATTAGAGTACCCCAAAGTTACACTTCAGTCAGACGAATAAATTCACCTTTTGTATGTTTGGTTTTCTTTTCCCAATTCTCGTATTCGTTTGACATTTGCTTTTCTACCGCCGTTTTGTCATTCATTAAACTTTGTATGAATAACTCTCTTTGCGCGTGAAATTTGATTACATCCCATAAGCGTAGATTAAAATGAAGTTAATCTGATATTTTCGATGTAGTTCTAAAATTTATGGAAAATATTCAAGTATGATTTTTCTGGTAAATTCATAGTATGCATATGATTCGCGTATATGGAGAGTATGCATAGAAATTAACGATTGGAATATTGTACATACTAATGCTTCTGTCCTCTAATCACCGTACTTCCGAACTCTGCCTCCAATTATAAATTTCTGCTGAATAGTTTACGAATTTTGTTCACCCATGTTGTTGTTAAGTGTTCTACCTTTCGGTAGGTCCATGTGCCCTAATATTCCCCATTCATAGCCTTTCCTTTCGTTACCTGGTAACTCACTCCCCCCTTTATTTCATCTAAAATCTTTTGCCTCTGCCTTCCCTTCTGTCTCTTCCCCTGCATTCTTCCTTCAATCATGCTCTTCAGCAATCCCTCTCCTCTCAATATTTGACCCACCCATTTCTTAATGGCTAAATTACTTAAATTAAAACCCTTTCGTCCCCAACTATTTATAGCACCTCTTTGTTTACTTTTCTATCCGCCCAGATCATTTTTTCCATTCTAAGCCACACCCACATCTCAAAGGCCTCCAATCTTTTGATGTCCTCTTTTCCTAAGGTCCATGTTTCAAACCCATACAGCAAAACACTCCATATCAAGGATTTTACCAATCTTTTCCTGATTCCTTTATCGAGACCCTTTGTCATCAATTCCCTTCGCTTCACAAAAGCTCCTTTTGCCAATGAGGTACCCATTCCCACCCATCATTTTGACTTTCTCTAGAATCGGCTCATGTTGGAATTGAATGAAGAGCCGGGTAATTTTATAGAAAATCCGTAATTATTTATTAAAATACGATACATAGAGGTACACGTATATTCCATCACAGTGTACACCACAACACGTTTGTATCAGTGTTAAATACTTAATTTTAATGTCATAAAATGCTTTTGTCTGGAAGGAAAATAATAACAAAATCATGAGACGAGGTATTGAAATTTCGAAGAGGAAAAAGTCTTCGTTTTTATCAGAAAGTGATTTCAAAGTTTATTTTTCTTACCCAAAAAGGACGGATTGGGGAAATTTACTTGTCGTCAGGGGCAGATTCCCGCAATCAGAGGTTCTAGACCAAGTTGAAACCTCAGGTTGAAATTATTAACCTTAAAAAGCGAAAGAATGTCTTTTTTCGGGCCCCCTTAACACGGAGGTCATCAGCTTGTGCCTTCTGAGAAATCCGTCCCTGCTAGTATAAAGTATAAATGTGTAAATGTAGAAGTGTAAAATTGAAGAATGTAAAGACAGATTTAAGCAAAGGGTCACCAATCGTAAACTCATCAAAAATTTAAAGGTTACGAGTATGTGGAATGCATTATGGGAAAAAGGGGACAAAAATATTTTTCAGAATTACCTAACGTATTATTTTTTATATGCATCAAGTTTACAACGTTTACCATAGTTGTGAATTTCATAAAAATTTGTAACTGTGTTTACAGTATGTAGCTTTGTAGGATTTTTATTCTGACAATTATGGTAGGAATCGGTGGCGGAAGTCTTAGCGTGGTAGCCTAGCAACGTAGAGATGTCAGGTTAGAATCCTTCTTAGGACTTTGATTGTGTACATAATACTGTATGGAGACTTGCAGAAGTGGTCGTAATAGAGTAGCATTTTCCCGTTTAACTATGATTACTACCATGTCCAATTTTTTATGATTTAAATTTTACTAGTTATGAAATTATTTGCAGTGTGTTACTTCTAAATTACTATAATAAAAGTTAAAAATTACATTTCATATAAAACCTTAATGGTGCTTCATTAACCACATCTTTCGCAAGAACCTCGGCAAAAATTGTTTTGCTCATGATACCTAGAGGGTAAAAATCGATAGTTGCATGTAAGTTATTCGAAAAGGAACGCAAAACTTCGATCATATTGAGGATAAAAAGTTCCCGATCCCTCATAAATAATTTGAAGCCATTCCGAAAATATTGCTATGGAAGATGGCGTATATCTCACAAGACTTTTAGCCCGGCTGCGGAGGAAACCTCTCGAATGGCAGTTTTTGGCAGGGTTCTAAAAGCACTAGCACTTCCACGAGACACCTTGGTTTGATGGAATAATGCAGAAAATCTTCGGGTTAAGGATGTGAGTATAGGAGAATGGATGTCGAGAGAAAAGTGGAGAGATCTTTATCGACTGCGAGCTAAAAGGTTGAGGAAGATAAATATACGACGTAGATGAGATAGCTGGAGAAAGGAGGATCTAATCTCCTGAAATTAATAGCATTGTGCCATTTCCAGTCAATGTGGGTCTCTTTTACCCAAACTTTCACCCTGCGCCCATAAAATAAAATGTCTTTATTATTCCATTTTACCCACGAGTCTGTTTGAGGTACATTCTAAGACCCTGAGCCCCTTTTCAACGTAAAATTGCTGTAATTCAGTTTACTCTGCATGCAGTTTGCTTGTTGGTGAAGAACTACGTGGCACAGAATGATGAAAATTTCTCTGACAATGAAAAGCTCTATTCATAGATTTATCATTGTTTTATCGCTTTATAAAATAAGTGGCATCAATTACTGAAATTTCAATGAACTCTAAAGGTTTATTACGGTTAAACAACAATTGAAATGCAAATGAAATGGAAAGATGAATCTTATTTATAAAGTAGAAAGTTTGTGTGTATGGGTAAGTGTGAATGTTTGCCTGAAACTAAAGAACCAGATGTCGGACAACTTTCAAACTTTGAAGTATGTTAAAGGTCTTCCCCGGATAGATAATAAGCAACAAATTACTCACCTAACTGTTCCCGGTTCGACTCCAGTCATTTATAACTGTTTCCATTAGAAATGCGCATGACACTCACTTTTATCGCTTGCATGGTTCTCAAGTTGAAAAATGCCTACAAGAATAATACACGTCCACGTTTCTAGGCAACGATATGATTGTTCATCAGTAAACGTTAAAAATGCACGAACAAGTTAAAGATTCTTGACGTCTGAGGTTCTTTACTTCACACATCTGACAAGTGATTTCCTTCCCATAACCACTCGGTCTTTAGTACACATTTTAAGTACCTTAAGAGACATAATTCCCGACACAGAGTTTGCAATTAAAGAAAAGGCAAATGGGAGGGCGCTGTTGTCCTTGACTGATCCGATTATTCGCTAAAGTGCAGTGATTTTATTAAGGCCAACAACTTAGGAAAATCAAGTTCTGACCCAACCAACTTTGCCGAGAAAAAGTGAAAGGAGTATTTGGGGAGACGGTGAGCCTACTTGTTCAAACCTTGTAAACTTCTTAAAGCAATTACCCCAAACACCCTTTCTGTTCCTTTAAATGGGTTTCTGGAGCTACGCTAACTACTCGTACGAGACCAGCACTTCCTCTTTTCATAATTGGACTTGCATGTGATAATGCAGCTATTAAAACGTTGCACCAATTCCCCTATTTCATGTTTTAATATATTTAGAACGACGAAATATCATTGTCACATTTAAATCGTATTCGATTTAGCTATCAATTAACCTTTTGCTATATATATCGGATATGAGTGAGTGCATTAATACTCAATAATTCTTAGTGGGATCGTTTGATCATACGGGATATGGCAGATTAATTAGCGTTAAATCAAATCAGCCATTTCATCCTCAATGTGGTCGATTTTGTGGTATGATATTTTTAGCAGGGGAGTCTATGATAACAGAAATGTTCGCTATTTCACAAAAATTGTAGCTTTTACTTTAATCTGCCGTTACGTCCCAAAAGAAAAGCATTCCAGCGATAAAAGATAAATAATTAATAATCGGATAATTTTCACCTGAAATGAATGGAGTTGACGACTAAAGGTTTCGATAAAGGAATCAGGAAAAAATGGTAAAATCCATGATATGGATTGTTTTGATATATAGGAGTGAAACATGAACCCTACGGAAAGAGGACATCAAACGATTGGAGGCATTTGAGATGTGGGTGTGGCCTAGAATGGAAAAGGTGAGCCGGGTGGATAAAAAAACAAACAGAGGTGCTAGAAATGGTTGGGGAGGAAAAGGTTTCAATTGAAGTAATTAAGCGCCGACAGAAGAAATGGGTGGGTCAAATATTGAGAGGAGAGGGATTGCTTAAGAATGTAATAGAGGGCAGAATGCAAGGGAAAAGACAAAAAAGGAAAAGAAAAGAGGGGAAGGCAGAGGCAAAAGATGTAAGATTACATAAAGGGTGGGGTGAGTTACCAGGTAACGAAAGAAAAGGCTATGAATAGGGAATATTATGGCACATGGACCTACCGAAAGGTAGAACTTTTAAGTAAGTATTCACTTGGGTATCAAACTTCCAAATCCTGCATAGTGCATTTCTTATCTTTCTCATTTCTTTAAATTCTTTAGTATCCACAGGAAATGTGTACCATGACCATGCCATAGTACCAAAGACCTAGTGCAGTATTTATTGCGTATTTGTGAGTGTAAATTCAATTCCACGTTTTCGTTGCTCAATTTCCAATTATTTCTTACGGTCAAAATTCCAAATCTCAATCAAATGTCTGCTAAAATTTGAATAGTACAGCTATTTCCTCAAAATGTAAGATCTCAATGTGGAAAAAATAATACGTCATAATAGTTGTTACATTTACTTTATATAAAGATTGATTAAACTCGTCAAAGTTTTATATAACGCTTTTATATTGACGAGGAATTTCAAGCGAGGAGTAATCCATGAATTCGTCATGAACCCATCTGTCAGCAGGTAGTTTTTCAGTGTGCTTTTAAAATTCATTTTTCACTACGGCTTCCTGAATTTGCAAAAGAAAAAACTTTTTTGGTTTATTTATGTCCTGCTTCTCCCGGAGACTGCCTCAACTGATTGACACCCGATTGCCCGTTACTACACTTGACCTAACACGTTTCGCTGACGCCGGCAGACGGTTTTGCATTTTATGTTTTCGCAAGGATCACAGTGTTTTACTGTTTGAAAAAAACACAGACTTCATTCAACAGCTCATTGCTTCGCATTGTGACGCCTACTGAATTGTTGTTTTACTCTCAGTATTGGAAGTTAAGTTTGGATGAATGATGTTACAGTTTCTTCTGTATATCACTGAATATAATTACATTCTTGTGCATATTACAGGACTACTGTATTACTTACTGTTATCATTACAGATGTACTTAAGTGTTCTGTGCAAACCTATTACTATTTATCAGTAATACAATGCTCATGCTTACTATAGGAAATCTATCATCTAGATACACAATATAGCATTACAATACATACATTTTCAAGCAACAAAAATACATTATTAATATAAAAATATATCACAATACAACAGGATTCCGAATAGCCAAGTGGGCAATGCGTTCGACTTGGGTGAAAGCGGTCCCGGGTTCGATTCCCGGTGGGGACATACGTGCGAAATGACCTCAGATGACGAAGCACTTTTAACAATACTACTACTACAATCATATATATAAAAAGCAAATGTCTGTTCGTTCGTCCGTCCGTCTGTCCGTCCCCCTATCTATTTCAGAAACGGCTTAACTTTGATATCTGAAACAATTGGGATTGTGTTTCTACGATGCTGAAACCCACAGGAAAGCCATTCTGTATAAAACTCCGTAAAGGCCAGAGTTCGAACCCAGTAACCCATAATACGTGTCCACAAGAGATGAGGGTAAAGTACGTTTTCATGACTGGCAGAGGTTTTTTCTTTTACAAAATTAATTTGGAAACAATGGTCCTACGAATTTGGGACAAGTGTCACAAGAAAGGAAAATGATGATATATTCTTATTTTATTCGTGAAATATTGATATAGATCAGAAATTTTGAGAATTTTTATAAAATAAACGGGAAATTCGTAAATTTATTAGGAATTTAGAAACCCATCCCTTTGAAGACTAAGGCCACTGTTGAATGTTGATTTAATGAATTATCCCATATAAGTACACGGAGATAACCAGTTCTTATATTTTTCTATAACAATGTACTTAAAGTAGGCTTTCATGACTTGAAAACAGAAGAATAAATATTATAAATAATGGTAAGAAATATACTGAGTTATTATGATCTTACGACGGAATTTTTTTGTGCTTAGGAGGACCAGATATATACGATAATAGATATATTTTTAAACTAAATTAAGTTTCGTCATGCTCGACGGGGGTGTTTATTAGTACAAAAATATAATACAAATATCTCCTAGCTTGAATATACACCAATTAATTTAAGATATCTTCCCTAAAACCACTACATTTTCATTTAGAAGGTCAATAAGAGTTTATGCAAAGCGAAATTTATTCCTTAATTTACATCCCTTATCATCAAATTAGTGTTTTATGGCTTTTTAGTGTTCTTATGGTCACTTTCAGAAGTAATTAACAGTTATACAAGATTAAAAATTAATTTCATGGACGTCTTTTCAACTTTTTGTTCAACGATTGAGTTTTAAAATTATTAAAATTATTTAAAAGTAAAGGACTAGTAAGAATATTTAAATTTACTATTTAGTGTTCCTAGTTGTAGTAATGTGAAAAAAAGCATCGACAACTTATGTTATTTCGCATGTAGGCCCCCACCAGGAATCGAACCCGGGACCGGTTTCACAGAAGTCGAAGGCGTTTGCCTAGTTGGCTCTCTGGTAGCCCTTAGTGTTATTTTGTAATCACATCTGATAAATACTATGGAAGATAGGAACCTTCTTTTGTAGTTCTTAAACTTTTAAAGTAATTCATAAATCAATTAGAAAAATACGTGATGGAGGGCCTGCCTGGCGAACCCGGTCATTCAACTTTCATTTCGATCAAGTGGGAGTCGGAAACTTGGTTGTCGATCCTTCAAAAGTCGGCCGAATCTAGAGGGCCCACTTCCTATGCCCTATTCGTTAATTGTTTAGAAGCACACGTACATTTAGTAGATTCAAAATGAACAGCGTTTTTGGATGCAAATAGAGCTAGTACTTGGGGCATTGTTTCTTAAAAAAAACTTTTCATTCCTATTCCTAGCAGTAATAATGCAACCGGAAGGAGATCTCCTTGACTGTTAATTTATGGCCCAAGCTCGGTATTCTGAGAGCTGCACAGGTTAAAAAGTTTTCCGCCTTATCTCAAGTATTCCTAAGAAAGAAATAACTCCTTTAGGAGCGACCTTTTTGAGGGGCGGGGAAGAAAACTCTCCAGAGTATTTTTTTTCGCCGGCACCTCAGCTGCGCTTAAGAAGGGTCGCTGTGAGCAGCGTCAATTTTTAAATCTGCATTAATGCGTTGCTAGGGAAGAAATACTTCTTCCCTCAAGAGTGAAGAAGAGATGCGGTGCTGCTTTACTGCGTTCGGAAAACAAATGATTCACTCCCGAAGTAATTTCAGCCTCTTTTTTCTGACTTCCGAAAGAAATTAAAATTATACGCTGCCGAGAGGAGAACAGTGTTATAATGTTATGAACTGGCTGTAACATTCTCTACTAAACCAACTCTAGACTGGAAAATCTTCCTAACTTGTTTGGAGGATTGTTCGTACTATGGGCGACGAAATTCGTTTGATTCGGAATTGCCTGAAAGATAGAGTTTAACATTAAAACTTAAGAATATTTGCCAATCTGAGGCAAAGTGTATAGTTACTATACATACCTATGGAAACGCTTCATGAGGCCGTGCAGCAAGCTATCCTTTACTTTTAGACTGCCCCTGTCACTCATAGGCGTCATTATGAGAACTTTGTCTGCCCAGAGATGCTCAATCCACAAAACCAGACATTCTAATATACCTCGCGCTAATAAAATGTCAATGGAATTCTTTAATTATTATCCTATTTCTTCAAGTCAGTAGCGTATTCAATGATGGCAAAAAACAGTGTATGCCTATCCTACACATTCTAATATTTTCTTCTAAAAGTCCTCTTCAATTAAGCAGTCAAGTCTCGATGTTCACCCGATGTTCTGGTTTTAAAGTAAAATGTCTACCAAACTTTTCTAATATCCGAAAACGGTCTTCTTCGAATCACAAGGGAAGTTTTCTACATTTTCCTTTTCGATTTTTACACAACTTGGCGGGATGATCAAAATATCATTCACAAGTTAACTCACTTTACGGTGTAGAAACTTAAAAATTTAAGCGAAGATTACATTTTTATTCTAGAAAATTCCGATGGTTTGAAAAAGGTTTATGACGGTCCGAATCAGCACTACAGTCGAGCGAAGTATGAGAAATAGAATTTGGCGATCAACTTTTATCCATGCATTCTTTATGAGAAAGAAATAAACGTCAATAAAAATACAAAACATTATGGAATTATGATGGCTCTCTGACGAACGAAGTTTTCCTCACCTGATTGGGAAAGTCGTTTGGCGATGTTAGTTTTTCGAGTACGAATCCAGGTTATGGATAGTATTTTTGAATCGTAACAAAAGAATATTTACTATTCTTTCCTTGCCTTACTTTTGCTAGTCGTAAATTCTACTATCTCTTAAGCTATGGCATGCGATATTTGTCACTCAACCAGTGACGCGTTGTCAGGGAACTGCAAATAATTTTATTATCTATAAGCTGAGTGAGTGATACTTTTAACTAAATTTTAAATTTTTAAACATCTCATCAGTTATCCACAAATTTGAATTTAAATTAGTTTCATGTTTATAACGACAAATTTTCAATTGAAAATCATTATTTGTTATTAGTCAAAAATCTGAAAGAAATTTATTTTAAATAGTGTCGCATATCATCTATAATCAGCGACTTTTTCGGACTAATGCATAAAAGTATATAAGAAGACGACATAAACAACTGGTTTGTGTAAAATCTAATACTTTAATTATTCACAATTTTAAAGTCGCTGCGGTCCCTGAGACCGGACGTCACAGGTTAAGTGCTAAAAGAAAAGTAAAAGAAAAAACAGCTGTTAATGAATTAGAGGTTTAAATCACTCCGTGAGCCATATTTAGTATAATTTAGCCGTACATTCCCATTGTGGAACCCTTGAAAATGGAAGCTTTGTTCACGAAATGCGCATATGGTCATTCCCAGAAATCGGTTATCCAGGACTATCCGTTTGTCTCCAAACATGGGTTTCATTTGCTGACATGCGGCTTACGGAATGTTTTCAAGCCTCTAAGTAAATTCTACTCTACTAAATTTAAAACAGGTCTTTGCCATTGCTTATTATTCATAAAGTAAATATAAATAACTATTTAATACCTCTGTCCTTTTCTTGTCTCTACCGAACTGTAGTGGTGGTTTGCACCTTCAGAGAGATTTTTCAACCGTCAGAAATTTCTTGTGTAAAATGCTATTTTCGTCTATATATAAATTTTCTACGCCTAAAACGGAGTAATTCCTTAATTACATTTTGAGTACTATCGTCCTGCCAAATTTTGTCAAAATCGGAGGGGTAAATATATAAAATTCCACCTGTTAGCATCAATATTCCCAAAAAAAGTTTTTATTTTGCTCTCTTAGGATAATTGAAGTTATGATACTAACGCATGACATAATGAAGTTCGCTTTTTGTCTCTTTCTCGTTAGATAACGTATTTTCCATATGTAGCCAATTATGGAGAGAAAACTTCATTATAATAAACCTGTGCTATTATGACTGACTTTGGAACAAAATCATGCTTGCTATAGCTGAATAAATCTCTCTAATTTGAAAGATTTTCTTCTATTGGTCACCATAACGACGTATAATACGAATAATAGTTCAAAATTACAAATGAAGATTGATTTAGTTAACGTCCTACTGTGCCGTATGAGATCACAGCATGAATGCAGGATGAAAATGAAGTTTTAATGATGAAGTTTAATGATATTTTATGAATTTTAATGATTTAACTATATTTATATGAATAATTTTTTCAAGTCCATTCTTCCTTGGGATGAATTTTAATTTGAAACGGCAGATACATTTCCGTCATTGGAATTTTCGCGAGTCAGATACTGATGATAAAATGAATTTATCTCTATTTTTCAAAGAGGCGTGAAATTCTCTGTTGATATTTTTGCAAATGAAGCCGCTCGACTGATGCTACAAATCGGATGTTCAAATAACGCGTAAAGGGAATTTTTTTTAATGCTTAAACGTGTCATCCCGGATAGCTCTGTCTCACAAAAAATCGTTTGCCTCGTAAATATCTCGAGTTAAAAGCGATACAATGATATTTTAGTATATGTAAAAAGAAGTCGACGTTGAAGCTGCTTTAAATATAGATTTTGCAAAAAGGCTTGAACGTTTCGCATAGACAACATGATATTTAAAGAACCTTTAAGTATCAAAATCCACTACTTTAGCCTCTACTTTGTGGCAGCTGTTCATTATGAAAGGAGTAAGACAAAACGAGCGGTAACGAGTATAAGTTTTGCCTTAATCCTTTCACCTTTAATTATTTAGTCAATTTTTCCCCTCTTTGCTTCCGAATTCAATATTATGAAATGCCTTGTGTTGAAACAGAATAGCAACTTTTTCCAACCTATATGATCTCGAGTTCCACTTACTAAAAACTAAAAACAGCAAGTCCAATTAAGGTAAAAAGAATTTGACTTTTTGATCAACGTCATTCAGTACTCTACGAAAACTTAGTTTGTAGATGGATCGTAATGAAACACAAGGAGTATTATTTTCCAATGAAGAAAAGCATAAGAAAATCGAAAAGCTAAAATTAAAAAAATAAAAAGTCAACTTGCTGAAGTCTCAATATACTCCCAAGTTCCATTAGTGTAGAATTTCGCGAAAAATCGAAGACCTGCACCTTTTACAAAACATTGTCAAGATTGACCCCCTCTATCATAGTGGTGCGTAGGTGTTAACGTAAATGACTTGCATAGTTGTATGCAGAATTTATTCAAGAGTAGCCATACGAAGTTTCAGAGTCCTCACTCAAAAGAACCTTTTTTAAATTTTGGGCCAGCTTTTTTCGATTCTAGCCCAATGTGAGCCGAAACGAAGCATATAGCGTGTTATTCGATGATATATGAAAAAAGTATTATTTTTTATAGTTAGAAAGTTGCATCGTGTTACTGTGTATGTGAACAGATATTTTTTGCCGCATAGCTTTGATCTACTCGTTATATCGTAGCATATAAAATAATGTAAATTACAAGGTACATCTGGAACGAAGGTTTTTGCTGTCATTATACATGTTGACTGCTTTTGGGCACACAGCGTTGTTTGTCGAAGGACGACGACGTTTCGCCAGCGCCTCTGCTGGCTTCTACACGTCGGAAGTGTTCCGTGAATAACACGCCTCTTTGGAAGCCTGGTCTCATGAGAATCGTTTCTCAAGTACGTTATTCCTTTACATTGTAGGATTTCCATTGATTTTTAATGTAATTAAAACCTTTGAAACCCTTTCAGAAATGGAGAAGAGAAATTATAGCTTTCTGTCCTGAGGTTTAATAAATCTTATGGGCACCTTCATTGACCATACGAGGAATGGCACTGAAAATTGTCCTCATATTGCATGAAATACGTGAAAAATAATCAGAAATGGGGAGGATAAGGGATTGGACAAGAATCTTCTTTAATTGGATACGTAATATAGGTTCTAATCTTTTCATGCTATGAAGTGCTGAATAAGTTTTCTTGCATACAGATGCTATTTGAGTGGAGTAGTTGAGAGATTGACCCAACCAGATACCGAGATTTCTAACTAATGAGCTATACTCTATTTCTCTCTAATAGATTTTTATTTTTGGTACGTTTGAGTAATTATTTTTTTGCAGAGTTCTCGAGTTCACGCAGATTATAGCTTGGAATTTAGTTGATTTCAAGAGCCAAAGATGTTAGCCATGCACCCTAGAGATATCATGATTTATATTTTCAACTGCTTTGAGGTAGCTTTGGGGCTCAGTCGAGAGATATATTTGCAAATCATTCGCATATAAATGGTAAGATGAGTGTACTAGTTGCAAAGATAAATTTTGAATACAAAAAATAAATAATTAAATCCAAAAAACAGACCCTTGAGGAACCCCGTGGTATTTCATTCGAATGAAGGAATATGTTCCGTTGGTGAGACACGCCTGTGACCGTCCAGTGAGGTAGAAGGAAGACCAAGAGAAAGAGAGGATAGGGAGAACTTAATTGCTCTCTTTTTTGTATTAGATTTTGTAGAGATTAGAGGAAAGGAGTGGAAAGGTGAAGAATTAAAGGAGTCGTAATACATTTAGATTTTCCGCTACGAGCAGTCGGGAGAAAATGCGATTCCATCCTCTGGAATATTAGCACCGTGAGATGCGAAAGAAAACCACCCTTTTAGACCCAAAATTCTCCCTCCTCACCGCTCAAGGAGGGAGATGGAAGCACTTAAGGATGGAATAGGATCTCACTTGGGTGGAGTATCTAAAACCCTTCCGTAGCGGGGGATTTTTCGCGCTATTCCTCTCTCCAATCTCTTATGCCCTCTCGCCCTTTATCTAAGGTTAATCTTTAAGGAATGTGAACATGTTGGCTGTAGAGAAAGGCTAAAGATGGGACGGGAAATGACCTATCTTGTAAAAAGGAGCCACACTTTTTGGGAAAGATGGTGTTGACAGAGGGAGAAAAGGATATATATCGAGGAAAGATGATGATTTCCTTGACTAACATTCACAAACTTTTCAGATGTATTCTTGGAACAGACGCATTCAAACGTACGTTGTCCTAAATCATTTTAATAAATACGTATTTAAAGATTTATACCAGTGGTCTTCAACGAGGGTGATATTGCTCTCTTTGGAATATTTTGGCCCAAAAAATGAGGGACACTGGGATGGAAGAGATTATTAAAGTTCTCATTAATTGAAATAATAAATCAGTAAAATGCTCCAGCTTTAAACTTAAAAAATAAAGAATAAATGGTGTTTAACTATTTTTTTATCATTTGCTTACTTCAAATTTTCTTTCATAGAGAGGGGGGCGCTAGTAAAGCTAATGTTATGAAAATATAGAACAAGGGGTGTGGTGCATGAAAAAGATTGGAAAAACTTGGTTTAGACTTGGTCTAATTAAAGAGTAAAGTAAGTTTAGACATGGTTAATTATACAGCTTCCTAAAAATATGTATGAATCAGAGTTCTTTGCAGATATCAAATCTTCCAAAAGAGGTAGAATACGTAAATCTTTTACTTCGTAGCACATTCATTTTAAAAATATATTTATTTCAAACACTCACGAATGAATTCATACAAAAAAGGAGAGAGTTTACTTGTAATACGTGATGTTTCACGTCGTTATAATAGTGAAATCTATTAGATAAGGTATTGGTACAGGTTTTCCAAGCATAATGGGCTCACCGAATGTTTTTAAAAGTTGGTAGGGAAGCAGTAAAGTCTATAAATATTGAACATAATAAAGCTATTCTAAGCCTCTTCTCTACCCTAGTCTACCTCGACCTTCATTCCAATGAATTAATAAAATAATAATTTAATAATGAAAAATATTGCTTGATGTAAATCGTCAATTGGTTCCCTTCGCAATATTCTCCCCGAAGATTATTCTGTTGAGTTTGTCGCACCGGTTTCTGAAGAAACAATTTTCGAATATCGTTGAATTCTAGAAAACCCTTCAAAGATTCAACTATTCAGAAATTTCTTCAAAGTTACCGTGATTTTGTGTCGAAAACATGATTCGAAACAGTTATGAAAATAAATAATATTTGGATTATCTTCCTTACAGTCCTTATCTTGTTCTCACATTAGAATTACTTCTCATTTAAATTTACTCGAAAAAGAAATGAATCCTGCAGACGATAAAAATGTGAATAATTTGCAGTCAAATCTGGGTCTTTAAGTGAGCAGACAGTAGCCTGTTCTTCGTGGAATGGTCACATTAAATATAGTGCGAATTTTGGGATTTATGCCACTTCTGGTTCTTAATATAAACTAACTACTTTCCCATAAAACGACTTAAAAACGCAGCAGATTTTGGTTTATTCTTTTAAACATTATAGGATAGGATATAGAAGACTTCGATACTGTGAGGGAGTGGACCGACGTTTAAAAAGCTAGGGCTGAAGTGAGGTTGGGCTTGCGAAAAAAGCGGTCGAAGTTGACGAATCCGTGTCCCATTTAGATACCGCATCCCTTCTTGCGCTTCACTTGCTTTTTGAGAAGACCTCTTTCCGCAAACCCCACTTTCCTCGTACCTTTAGAAAAAAATAGCTCTCTTTTCACGTGGATACATAAGCTGTTTATTTCGGGAGGATTCCCTTGAAACATCGTTGGGTCATTTGGTCGGAGTTTGGAAAGGAAAATAACGAGGGATGTTCGAGGTCCTTTCTTAATACGTATGGAAGATTGCTGGTTTATCTCGGCAAAGGCTTCTTTATGTATGACGGATAGGAAGTTTCCTTTCAGGTAAAGGTTTTTTAATCTATATATATTCGGGGGTCAGTCAAAGAGAGGTAGGGTCTGAGAATAACGGAAGGAAATATGGACAGCGAGTTCTTTTTTCATACAGTAGGAAGCTTACATCTTTAAATAACTCCATGTTATAAGTTTCTATTTAATGCACGTTTTCCTAAAGAGATGATTCTGTAAGATTTTTTTATCTTGGAAGTAAAAAGAGATGCTGTTTTTGGGTGAGAAATTTGAGAAATAATCAGGCACTGGAACTTGCAGAGTTGCATGTGGGTGTATATCATCTCAGGCATAAGCCTTACAAAGTTGAGTTGAAACGGAATTTTGGTGAAATAAATGTATTGTAAATGTACTGGGTAACGTAATGTAATTTACTAGGATACTTCTTCCACTTTTATGAAGACTTCTCGGGTTTCGAACTGGGTTGCTTCTTCGAATAGTGTCGGCGTCTCCATCTCTAGAGTCATCTGCAGGATCTTGTAATCGCCATAATTTATAACAAATCCTTCCATGTTTCCGAATTTAGGCTAAGGAACACACTCCCATCGTATATTCAAAATTCTCGCACAATACCGATATTTAAGAACCGTTACTTAAAGCTTGTTTCTAAATCAAATCTCCCTTGACAGTGACAAATTTTAATCAAATCTTTCTTAACGTTGAAATTTTCCCTTTTCTCCAACTTTGTATCCTTTCACTCTCCCCTTCTTGTCCCAACCTTTCACACCTCTTCCTTCATTTTTATATTTTATAATTTTTTAAAATGTAAAATTACTGCTTTTATTGCGTTTCCCTTTTCTTTCTGTGTTATACTTCCATTATGCTTTACGACTTTAATTGTAATTGATTTAGATTTTAATTTTCATATTTTTCTATTAATAATAGGTTAAATATAAGAGGGACTAATTAGTCTCAATATCACTATAACACAAAATGATAATATTTGTACTTTTTCACAATGGTTTCATCACAGCACGACCGGGTTTTGAGGTATTCACGTCATCATCAGGAGGCTCAGAAAGTAAAACAAAAAAATTAGCCTAAATATCCATAGAAGAATGAGGAGGGCGAAAGGGCTCCCGATAGCCAAGTGGGCAACGCGTTCGACTTCGGTGAAAGCGATCCCGGGTTCGATTCCCGGTGGGGGCCTACGTGCGAAATGACCTCAGATGACGAAACACTTTTAACAATACTACTACTACTGAGGAGGGGGAAAGGGAGGTTGTAATAGGAAAGGATGTAGGGAAGGGCAAGGGACCGGAGGTCCAAACGGGCAAAGAAGTCATTTGAGAGGTGGAGGCGGGGGTAAGGAAGGGAATACGCATGTGAAGAGGGTTGAGGGATTCCCAGTAAACAGATATTCGTTACTGAGGGTGTGGGAGTGATGCAGATGGTGCAGCATTTGAATTTTTTCTAATTAATCCATTTCTGGTCCTTTGGGGAATGACTGGAGGATGGTGGGTGAGAAATCAAAGCTGTGGTTATTTTGAATTATGTGTTTGGCAAATTGAGATCGGAGTGGGGCTTTATTTGTGAATGCCTCTTCATGCTCTTTTAACCTGATTGAAATGATTCTCCCACTTTGGCCGATATAGATGTTATTGCAATCTCTGCATTGGATTCTATAAATACCGGGTTTATTTAAGGCATCTATTCGATTTTTGGTTTTGCACAAGAGGAATCTCAAGTTAAAACGGCTGTAGTATGCAATGCGAAGATCTGACGTGGAAAACACATTTTGAATCTGGTATGAGAGTCTACTGTTGTAGTTTAATTTTACTCATCTTGGGGGGTTGAAAGGGATAGTTGGGGATGGATTAAAAATTGCAATCTGAGCTATTTTTAGCCTATGGTGGGCGGGTACTTTGTTAATGAGGGAATGTGGATAACCATTGTTGGAGGCAAGATAGACCCAATAAGATCTCGCCAATAAGACCCCTAATTGGCGAGAATAGGACCGTGCTGGTCTCTCTTCCACCTAGCTTCGCATATCATTATAATATGTACCAAATACAGTTATAAACTAAAAGAAAAAGTGCAGTGTGGGGAAAAACATTTGCAACTATAGGTTGATAAAGAAAAAACCCATGTAGCGGGAAAACACCCAGAGAAGGTGGTTGAAATAAACCCGCGAAAATACAGTAAATGCATATAAAGACAATAAATAAAATAATAAATTTAAGGTATTTGAAAATGAGATAAATAAAAATCGAATTACAAATTACATATCTAAAGATAGCCATAGTTCTCTAGATTAATTGAAAGAACACGATCAATTCCAAAAAGCAAGATTATCTTATAGCTAGGGTTTGGTAACCTGTATTTAACTTACCGTGATTAAAAAATCCGATGCTAAACTCTTTTGATCAATACAAGAAACTGGTAAGGGGAATATAGCGCTAGATGGTGCGCACCCAGGAAACATCCCTAGGAAGAAACGACTTGAAAATGTCTGACGGGCCCACAAGGTCTCCCGGATGCCTTGGAGAAAAGTTATGCTGGGATAGCTCAACCGATCCGACTGGCATACCCGGGTTCGATTCCCGGTCCCGTCAGCCTTTTTTCAAGTCCATTCCTCCTAGGGATTTTTCCTGAGTGCGCACCAACTTGCGCTATACCACCCTTACTCGTTTCCTGTATTTATTAACCTGAAGGGAGTTTGAGGGATGGAACCCTTTTGATCATTTAATCAGCGGTTTTTCTCGGAAATCGCAACTTACGAGCTATTTGTGGATGAGTTTTAACTAAAGAGTGAGCTTATTTTTAACTTGAAATTAAAATCGTCATCAGCAAAACATTTTATCCCCTCAAAGAGCGTTCGGAGAAATTCAGCAAAAATCAGTCATTCGTCATATAGTAGAGGGACGACAAAATTGAAATTTCAAATTTCTAAAACTCCAAATGCAACACCGAATGTTTGTGACTTGCTTTTCTAGTAAGTATATCTTACACTCATCGATGACTGACTCATATTTATGCAACGGCATCTCATTTTGTTTGTTCACAAAGTTTGGCATCGGTGTCCCAGTTCTTGTTCAGAAAGAGGGCATACGTGAAAAGCTTAGAAAATATTCGTAACAAATTTCCTCTTGGATAAGTGAGTTCGCATGACCACGTGATCGGATTGCTGGAGTTGAGGCTTAGGATTTTCTGTAGAGTCGGTATTGTATTGTAGTTCGTTGGAATTATTAAATATCAGAGTTGTCAGCGTTGTATTTATTTAATCTATGAGGTTATTTTCACGTTTCATGCGTATATTTATGACATTTTGCCGGAGCAACGTCATCATTACAGCCTCCCACGTATCTCCTCCCACAATACATTTAGGAAAAATCGCCCTTGCTTTTTTTTAATCATTTAAATAGTGTGTAGTAAAAATGTCAACTGCGTAGGATGAATGTCGTAGAAAGAGATCGATCTTTAATTCAGACGCTTATCAGAGGGTAATAAACCACGATCGGATCTCAAAAACTTATGCTTCACGACTATGTACCACATTTCTGCCAAAAGTTTGACTTTTCGGTGACACCTGGTCATTACTCCACAAAGGTGTGAAGATAACCGTGTCATTAATCTGAGCAAAATTACCGTGTTTTGATTTGGTTTACGTCGACTCAGATTAAGTAGGAGGTAGACATTGACTTGATATACATCATTTTACAGGCATAGAAGACTAAAACCACCCGGCAGATATGTAAACATGCATATGTATGTCAAAATATTTATATATTTTACTCATTTATATGTATATTTATATGTGTAAATTACCTTACTTAACTTGGAGATCTCAATTATTTTTCTGATGATTCAGTATCCACTAGGAAAAATCTCCCCTTGCACGCTCATATTTGGTCGAGAGTGCATTCTTTCACCGCTTTTTGTTTACCTTTTTCACCACGTACAACGTGCGGAGCCTCGGGCACTAGTAATTTGTCAAGAGAGTGGATTAACCCGACTGCAAATAAACTCCCAGGTGGAGATGGAAAAGTACCGCATCCCTCAGTTTGCGAATTCAAACAAAATAACTGGAGGCGCGGGGACAAATATTTTCCGCGCGCATCACCGCGCTCGTGTGTTATTTCCACCGCGGATTTTTCCTCCAGCGATGACGAAGGATTTGATAAGGCATCGGTGCACTGTTTTCGACATTGCGCGATGGAATTTTCCCGTTGATTCGATATTCGAAGCTCTTTTTTGTCCTGGAACTAAGGCTTCAGCTTCCGATGGACATTTTGACCGAAAGCAAATATGGTTTTATTATCTTCTATGGTGATTTCAACGCCCCCGTGTGGGCGTTGATTGAATAGTAGTGTACCCAGAGGAGGTTATTTAAGGCCAAAAAAAATAACATTAACTCTGATGTCTTCTATGGTGAGGATGGATCGCAAAGAATTTGTCTCTGTTTTCTGCCGAAGTAAATTTTGGGAATTTTTTTGAATTTCCATATTTTCCAAATATTCACCATTGAGGAATCAGGAATTTGCCCCATATCACATATAGTTTGGAGATGACGTAGAATTTGACCAGTTGATGGTGAATTCAGTGGTTTGGATGTAAAACTCCAAACCTTGCGTCTAATAATATATTATTTATATTCTCTTATCCACAAAATCCTAAGGGGGAATTTTCTTTTCTTCCTGTCATCCTATTTTCGCATGTTAAACTCTTCCCGTAGTCTAGCAACACGCTCCAACAACAAACTAACGATACGGTGTCACAGAACTGACATTGGTAGCAAATCCTTCCTTATGCATAAAGTACAATTCCACGTAATAAAGTTACTGATAAATCACCCTACTCTTTCAAACGATTAATATTTAAATACCTTCTTGAAATTGAAAATCTGAGTATTCCTTCATCTCGAACTGATGTATTGAATCCCTTAAGTCTTTATTTATTTCTATTTCTGTCTTATCGCTGTTTTTTCCGAACCCATCCTTATGTGGGTGGGTGTCATCGTGGGTTTTTCTAACCTTTCAGCCGTGGAGTTTTTTACCTTAACCTAAAACTCTCATATNGCCGATTAAAATATTGACTTACAGAAATAAAATATTCTTGATCAACATATATATATATATATGTGTAGTTATATCTTTAGAAAGTTTTAAGTTCTTTTTGTATTGTAATTATGGGTTGGGTTATTATTATTGTAATTATGGTTGGGTTATTAAAAATTCAGAGGTTAAGTGTAAGATAGGCCCATTGGCCTAACCAATAGGGTTAAATAAACAAAAATGTCGACCCGACCCGACCGCCAGTCTCTGAAGGAGTCGGCAGGACACTGGTTCATATGCAATGGAAAGACCGCGAGAAGCTCTGCGATCAACCGCCCTAATTCTACAACAGGTAGATTATTATTATTATTATTAACAGGAACTATTGGTGTGATGGGTCTAACTTGCCTTATACATGAACCACTACGGTGATTATTGAAAAAATGAAAGTGTTTGACGAATGATTTAAAAAAATTCCTATGTGTTGCATTTCGTTCGATAATTAGGGGCACGTACATACTAATATATCTCACACCTTGTCAATACTTTGCTTATTTTTTCATTAATCCTAACTTTCTATTGGTACCATAAGCATAAGAAGGATGAGAGTGTTAGTAAAATGTTAGATCAGCTAGGATGGGAATCGTTAGCGTCGAGGACGAAGACCTTTAGGTTAACGGCAGTATTTAACGCGTGGAACTGTAAAGATGGCTGGGGCGAACTACGAGAGAGCTTTCATAGTCCAAACTGTATTTGACGCGGCAATCACAGGGTAAAAATAAAGGAACGGGAACAGAAAACCGATGTGGCGAAGTGTTCTTTAATGAATAGAGGTATAAGAGAATGGAATGCTTTACCTGGAGAACTTCTCATTCCAATGCCAAATAACGGTAGAAAATTCAAAAAGAAACTAAAAGGGTTATAAAAGGTTAATCGTTTGTATTTATTACGGTCATTCTAAATTCATGCATATAATTATATATTTTTTCTAAGTTAATGAACTATGTATGATTTTATACCTTGTATGGCTATGTTGTATTCACTATAATTATGTAATCGTTGCTGAATTCTGTACTTCCAACGGGAAGTTTTTTGAGTGGTTTTCCTCCTGTCTTTGGGCGAATACCGGACAGATTTCGTAATCATTTTTCTAACTTTCTCTTGACCATTGCCACCTGGACCTCCGACCAAATTGCAACGTTTTACTATCAAATAAATAAATAAATAAATATTACTTCGCCATGTTATAAAAGAGAGCTCCCACATAGCCAAGTGGGTGGCACGTTCACCCTTGATGATGGAGTCTCGGGTTCGATTTTATGTTGAGGGCCATATGTGCCTCAAATATCGGAGCACTTTTAAAAATACTACTACTATGCTTTGAAGCCGAAAGTTTAATTCAGAAAATAATACCATATGGCAAAGTTGGCAAAATAAGACAAAACAACTGTCGGAAAGATTGGAAACTTTTACTTTTGTATCAAATGCTAGGAAAACCTTTTCGGCAATGCCTGAGCCCTGCAATTATTTCTTTTGTCAGGTTATCAATTTTAAAACTTTGGGAATATTAATTAATATGTGCGTATTTGATTCATTTGAAGGTTCATGACGTTTTCACAAAATTTGATGATGTTATTCAGTCATTTTATTCCACCTTTATAACTCAGTGCCGTTCGGTCCGAAAGCAATTTTGATCCTTTCAACCTCACTATTATCTACCAAAAACTTCTGAGAGAAAATGAAACTTACTATGCAAGGTGAGGAGTTGCTTTATTCCCTTTGTCGAATACCATCATTCAGCATTACTCACATCTCAGTAGCTCTAATACTGTCACTTCTACGAAGAAAGCTGAAGCAAGGTTACAGAAAGATACAGTTTTCTCTATCCTGTACATAAAGAAAATTTTTAAATGTTCCATCAATCAAGGAATGGCTGCTGGGATTTTTCCCACGATCCATTGATATTCAGAAACATCAGACATAAAGCCGCATCTTTTATCTGTTATCTGAAATGGAAGTAAACAACGGAGGAATACGGAATAAATAGAACGCTGGCGATGTTATCACAACGACAGCGGAAAAAAATCAGTCGAGTGGGAACCAGATAGAAATTTCAGGTCGCAGAGAGATAACGATGGTCAACGCTGATTTTACGAAGTCGTGATATATTGGAATTGGATTTGCAACCTCAGAATAATAATAATAACAGCAATAACACTCGTTTAGTTTCGAATTTAGAAAACTGAGTAAAGGTTCTACCAATGTATCTCGATCATTAAAAGTTTCCGATAATAAAATTTGAGCAGTTGAACATTTCTCGATGTATAATTGGATTGTGATCACAAATCTGTGCTCCATTTTTACAGATATCACTAAAAAAAACAAAGTTCTGTGTCGTATGGATGAAAAAATAAATCAGTACTTTATTTAATCATAAGTTAAATTTTCTGTGTTATACTTCCATTATGCTTTACGACTTTAATTGTAATTGATTTAGATTTTAATTTTCATATTTTTCTATTAATAATAGGTTAAATATAAGAGGGACTAATTAGTCTCAATATCACTATAACACAAAATGATAATATTTGTACTTTTTCACAATGGTTTCATCACAGCACGACCGGGTTTTGAGGTATTCACGTCATCATCAGGAGGCTCAGAAAGTAAAACAAAAAAATTAGCCTAAATATCCATAGAAGAATGAGGAGGGCGAAAGGGCTCCCGATAGCCAAGTGGGCAACGCGTTCGACTTCGGTGAAAGCGATCCCGGGTTCGATTCCCGGTGGGGGCCTACGTGCGAAATGACCTCAGCTGTCGAAGCACTTTTAACAATACTACTACTACTGAGGAGGGGGAAAGGGAGGTTGTAATAGGAAAGGATGTAGGGAAGGGCAAGGGACCGGAGGTCCAAACGGGCAAAGAAGTCATTTGAGAGGTGGAGGCGGGGGTAAGGAAGGGAATACGCATGTGAAGAGGGTTGAGGGATTCCCAGTAAACAGATATTCGTTACTGAGGGTGTGGGAGTGATGCAGATGGTGCAGCATTTGAATTTTTTCTAATTAATCCATTTCTGGTCCTTTGGGGAATGACTGGAGGATGGTGGGTGAGAAATCAAAGCTGTGGTTATTTTGAATTATGTGTTTGGCAAATTGAGATCGGAGTGGGGCTTTATTTGTGAATGCCTCTTCATGCTCTTTTAACCTGATTGAAATGATTCTCCCACTTTGGCCGATATAGATGTTATTGCAATCTCTGCATTGGATTCTATAAATACCGGGTTTATTTAAGGCATCTATTCGATTTTTGGTTTTGCACAAGAGGAATCTCAAGTTAAAACGGCTGTAGTATGCAATGCGAAGATCTGACGTGGAAAACACATTTTGAATCTGGTATGAGAGTCTACTGTTGTAGTTTAATTTTACTCATCTTGGGGGGTTGAAAGGGATAGTTGGGGATGGATTAAAAATTGCAATCTGAGCTATTTTTAGCCTATGGTGGGCGGGTACTTTGTTAATGAGGGAATGTGGATAACCATTGTTGGAGGCAAGATAGACCCAATAAGATCTCGCCAATAAGACCCCTAATTGGCGAGAATAGGACCGTGCTGGTCTCTCTTCCACCTAGCTTCGCATATCATTATAATATGTACCAAATACAGTTATAAACTAAAAGAAAAAGTGCAGTGTGGGGAAAAACATTTGCAACTATAGGTTGATAAAGAAAAAACCCATGTAGCGGGAAAACACCCAGAGAAGGTGGTTGAAATAAACCCGCGAAAATACAGTAAATGCATATAAAGACAATAAATANCAGATATCACTAAAAAAAACAAAGTTCTGTGTCGTATGGATGAAAAAATAAATCAGTACTTTATTTAATCATAAGTTAAATTTTACTTTGAAACACACTGAAGTTTTTTCAATTTCTTTATAAATGATGTTTGAGTGAAGTGAAGTTATATAATAAATGCTTATTTTATCTCTCAATCCTTAAATATACTGTCCTTGAAACTTTATATTTTTAAACGTACATTATTCAAAGCATTCCCTTAACAGTGTGAGAGAGACGCGGCACGGTAGTTCAGTGGTTAGAATACGTGCCCGGAAAGTGGGAGACCTGGGTTCGAGTCCCAGTCGTGTCGCTATTTTTCACACTTGTTATTCCTTTGGGATTTTCGTAGGTTTTACAATCTACTAAGTTACCTTCCTTTCCTTTATCCTCATTATTCATTCATTTGGCTCTAATTATAAAGAAACACATTCTTCTGTTTCAATTATAATTTTGGTAAACCCAATCATATGTATACGAATCATTATACTCAGAAGCTTAAAGTTTCCGCTTTTCACTCATTCGTAAAATGTTGCGCATTTTGAGCTATTTATCATATTATTATATACTAACGGATAAGCTACCAGGTGCAATATTAGGTGTAAAAATCTGTTTGTATGATTAAAACAGATAGTTTTAACTGACTCATATGGCTTAGTTATTCTTAAATTCGAGGTCAGATAGGTTGATCACTTCGTATAATCGTAAAAATACAGTAAATAAATTAGCGCATTTACATACACTTGCAAAATTTACTGCCCAAGTGACATTGGCAGGGAAACCATCCTATATTTCGTTCGTAAGTACACTATTCGGTAAATGAATTCGGTTTATTCTGAATTTCCGATTCTTGAAAGTATGATTTCCTATGTTTTAAAATTGATAAAAAAACAGCAGTTGCATCCAATCAAGTTGATGATGAATTTTTTCTTTCCCAAATGCTCAATGGTATCTGTTACTCATTTCTCTTTTGGTTTTCTAATGCAGGTATTAGTACATGTGACAGCCATCGGTCTCAGAAGAATATCAGCCAGACTTCATCAAACTCCCGGCTATAAAGGATTACGCATTCCCATCCCCTTTGCTTCCTTTATGTGAGTATGTTATAATTTACTCAATATCAACACTCAATCAATGTATCAAAACCTCAATCCGTGTTTATGAAGCAAACTTATAAAATGTCAACGGAACAGGGTATAGTCTTGATGGCCGATTAAAATATTGACTTACAGAAATAAAATATTCTTGATCAACATTATTGTATGCTCCACAGATCTGAGCAGATCATTCTCGTGTGCTTATTGGTTTAATGTATGCTATTGACATAATGCCACTCTAACCTATGTGTGATTTCCTATTTTTTGGTATCAGGTAATGCATTATATTTGAAGTTATTCGGCAAGGATTCATCTTCTAGCTCTCATTTATTAGATAAGTTATTGTACATCACATAAAATCACAAGTTGTGGTAAAGGAGTTTTAAAAACTCAATGTGGTCCAGTGACGAAAAAGATATAGATAGTTAAATAGATTTATTCGAAAGCAGAGCGCTCACAAACGCTTGTTTTTAAAATTCGAGTTTAAAATCCTGTTAACATTCATGGGGTTGGTTCGTGGTACCGAAGAAAGTGAAATTTGATTTGGTTAAAGTTGGAAAATTTCTCATAAATCCGCATCTGGTCATTCTTTATACATAGTAGCAATCGACGCATTTCTTTTGTTTAATATTATTACTAATCGTTTGAGAAAAGGTTTAGTTTTGAAAACAATTTATCATTATGCTTAAATTTTCTTAGCCAATTGTAAGCCCTACAATCAACACACCTTAGGCACGCGAACTGAATCGTAAATCATTTGTCTTTCCTGTGTTAAATGAAACTATTCTACCTTCAGTTGCATATTCTCTTCGCATTTCTCTGTCTGTCTCTCTCTTGGGTTTATCGCCCGCCGTTGATTAATAATCATAACGGCCGTTTGCGTTTTACAGATGGTATTATTTTGCACGGGATACTAACAATTTTTATGCTCCCCACGGAAATGAGGTTTTGCTGTAATGTCACGTGATGCTGAGGAAAAACATGGGTTCACCACGGTTTTATGGCCTTTTATGGCGAAGCTAGAGGCGAAGTCCTCGCTTAACTTTTCCACCTCCGCCCTTCCATGCGTGTTTATCTTTTTTGCATGACGTGCGTGTACGCTTCAGGTTTATTCTTTCTCGTGCTTTTAGCAATTTGCGACTGTATTTCATCATATATGGAAGGAGCTGTTTAAGAGGCTATGCTCAAGGGCCCTTGCTTCCACTTCATCAATGAATTGAGAAATATTAATGATCTTTGCGATGAATGAGTGGAGGACGGTTTGGGCTACCTTTACGAGGCTCCTCAAGTACTTTTGGAGAAGATACGAAGTTAATTCTGGAAAATAAGAATAGAATTTCTACTTTTTGGGAAGGGTAACCACAAAAAAAGGTTGTAATTTTAGATATTAAATACTATCATCACTCATAACGAAACATATCAAGCGGTATAAGATGGAACATCTCCATGGTAATTGAGAATAATAATTAGGGACTAATAAGTAGGAATAAAAAACACTGTGTAACACCTGATTATTATTATTATAAAACTCTTTATTCGGTAAGGTTAGACCCATGTGGGCCTCTCTTACACCTAACCTCTGAAGTCATACATAGTATAATTATAGAATTACAGAAATTAAAAATTATTTAAAAAAATACATCAAAAAGTAAAGGATAGGGTTGTGGGGAAAAATTCCTCGGCTGAATGCTTTCAGAGAAAAACCCACGGTGCAGGAAAACGCTCGCACAAGAAGGGGAGCGAAAACAAAAACCGTGAAAACATGAATAAAAATGAAATAATAAAATCAGGTGTAACATAGTAATGATTTTAAACATTGACGTTTCCGTCCCGTCCTATGATGGGGTTCCATGGAGAGTGCGTGGTCTTCAACTATGGGTAAGGTATTATACCTGAAAATAACGAAGGAGAAAAGTAGGATATTTAAAAGTATCATATAGATTATGACTATGTAGTAGTTGAAACCGGTAGTATTAAGGAAATATACTGTGGATATTTTATAGAGTTTTTGCTTATACTCTTCTAATTAAGTTAAATTAATGGAAAGATAATGTTTTAGGAAATCAGGAAGTAGTCACTCGGAAAATGAAAGATTCGGGTTCGATTCCCGGCCCTATCATAATTTTTTCAAGCCCGTTTCTCCTTAGCTGTACAATGTATTATTTAAACATTCACTGCCATACTGTGAATCCGGAGCCTCCGTTTGTCTCAAAACGCGAGTTCCGCCTGCCGAAATACGGCTGACGAAGTGTTTTTAAACTTCTAATTCTTTAACAGCCATGTTCGAACTTTCGTTCCTTTTCTCAATTCTCCTTTTCCGAATGCCCATCTAAAATGATTTTTCTCGCAATGATGCGCTAAAGAGTAAAATGTCACCGAAGAGCACGAGAAATGGCTCCAAGCAGTATTTAAACTTCTCAAACAACGGGCAGTTTGTCATTGGCAACCAAACACTTTTTCTCGGTTATGTGATCAATCAGCAACACTTTGTCATATTCCTCACTATTATGCATAATGAAAGCATCGCAACCATTGAATACAAATTTTATAATTGAAATCATTTACTATTAGTTTAAATATTGAACACATGGATATATTTGACTAGATGTTATTAATAGATTTTAGTTCAACTATTTATACCATGGAAATGTAAGGAAAAAAGGGTGAAAGGTAACTTTGCATATTAAGGTGTGCGCCTAGGAATAATCCCAAGGCGAAATAAACATGAAAGTATTGTGACTGGACCGGGATTCGAACCAGAATCTTCCGCATTCCGGCTGAGTGCTCTTCTAATTAAGCTAAGCTAATTATTTAAAGATACTATATTTAAGGAAATTAAGAAGTAGTCACCCAGAGACTCGGGTTCGATTCCCAGACCTATCATACTTTTTTCACTTGGATATGCCATGCAAAGTATTCTAATAAGGGCTTCGACAGCAGAGGTCATTTCGCACGTAGGCTCCAACCGGGAGTCAAGCCCGGGACCGCTGACACCGAAGTCGAACGCGTCGGCCACTATACGGGAGCCCTGGTGTACCATGTTTTATATAAATATTCACTGTCATATTGTAGCTGGTTTGCTCATCATTTTCGATATAAAAATAGAGAAAGGAAGCTTAGTAAGAGGCGTCATAAAATATGGCGAGGAAGAAACTACGAAATGTACAACAAAGGTCATGCACTAGAGGACACATTATGATAAAAAATTACAAGTAGATTCGAAGCCGCCGGAGGAGATACGTTAAAGGCGTAGGCGTATATTAGCTGATCTGGAAACTCGCCAAATAACCGAATCCGTAGCCAAGGGATCGGATCGTTCCATTTCCTTTGTTTTTGCATCTCAGAGACTCCACACTTCGATCCACGCTTTGCGGGTCATTCGATTCGCTTTTTTTCGAAAAGTCATTTCCGTCATCCCACCTGATTGCTCCTCTCAGCCCACCAAAGATGTCTCCCAAGAGGGAAACGTCGCGAAGCACACTTCTTTTTACACAGAGCGCCAATCAAGTATAGTGACTCGTTCCGATTGTCTTTTTTTCCTCTCCAACTTTCGGAGCAGACATCTTTGGCGGGATCCAACGTGGAAAATCGTGGTTTTCAATTCATAATGGGCACTTTGGTTAATTCGACGTCGACCTAGATACCGAATTTTTAGGGCGGGGAAATAATTTTCAAGGTTGGAGGGGCGAAAATCGTCCCCTTTACTTCAACGATACTTTGTGTGGTACTGGAAGCGTGGGCGAATGAAGGGGCGTCCAGAAGGACCGATGGCTTCCGCTACCCATGGATTACCTCCCTGCTAATCAAACGAAAGCACCGCGGCGATGGAGGACTAATTAAAACTTTAGGTGACATTCGCCGTAAGTGATTTTCTTCCAAAGGCTCTCTCTCTCTTGGATCTTCCAGTGTTTTTCTTTGATCGCAAAATGTTCTCCGTTTCGGAGTCCATTCGTTCGTTGGAGACACGATGAAAGTTTGGCGTTTAGAATCCATTCCACAGTTTCTAACATTTTTACTTCGATGTTCACGGTCTATTAATTCTGAATGCTTGAAAGTTTCACAACTGAGTGGAAATTCAAGGCTGCAGAAATAATCTCTAATAAATACGTGATGACGCTAAAGTGACCTGCGTATATCAACCGTGCTATCAATAATTACGTGAAAACACCTGAATTCAATAGCTGCATAAATTGGGTCTTTTACGTATGAAAGCTTTAGATATGGCGGATTTAAGGACACATAAGAAAACTTGCATTTAATTTGCTTCATTCTTAAAGTGTGTATTTATCAGTTGTCTATTGTTACGGGCTAGAGAAAAATATATCGTTTGTTTACTTTTGTCTCTGTCTTTTTCCGCTTTTCTGTTCCGCTTTGATAGCATTCTGGCTCAGAGAGGAAAGAAAGGAGAAATACCTCACTCCTCATATTGCCTAGTAAGCCTCATTTCCTCTGTGTAGCTGGTGATAAAGGAGATGAGGTCCCAACCGGCCTTCGGGGTGAATAATTTACATACTTTATGTAAAGTATAAAGATAACCTTAATTTTCAGAACATTCATCATCAGTGACCCGTTATCATTTTTGTCATATCTATTCGGCATTTTCCTTCTTCATGCTTTGCACACGTTTTACACTGCAATGTCGGTAATTTAGTAGGGAAAAACTGCGTTTATGCAGAAAGAGAATAATAGTGCAATTAAATACGTTAAAATACCGTACATACGTTATCGCGTTTATATACGTTATAATAACGTTGCCGCAGCAATGAACTTGTCATTTCTCACCGATGTAACTCAAGAGTGCTCCTGGTAACAGTTTTTGAGCGTTTTATCTTTCATGAGGGCTTCCCTTTTAGGAGCAAATGATCGAGCTCGTGGCGATGGGTTTTTGAAGGTTTAAGAGCTGAGGATCCTGCGGTTATCTGCGAATGCTCATCTTCCTCCCGCGACCGAGTTGTCCAAAGATAGAGGAGAGTCACAGAGCGATGGAGGGGAGTGATCCAGTGCTTTCGTGGAAGCCCATTGATTCTCGAGTTCCTTGCATCAAAGAAACTCCCCGAACGAAATGGGCTTTTGATGTTTGATACCTCCTTCCAACCACAATACATCCCTATTCGTCTTGCTTCTCTCTCTCTAACCTCTTGCTAAGCCTTCATCTTTTACGCTCCTCTTCTTAACTTCTTCTTCCTCCAACCAACCCTTTACGTACTATTTTTGGTCTATATCAATGATTCCAAAACTTTTCTGTGCCACCACCCCCTTGGTTCCAAAACCCAACGCCTCCCGAGCGTAATATATTAAAAAAAAAAGAAAATAGAATGGTGAACGACACGACTGAATCACGAAGATGATTACAAAATTAAAAGAAACAAAAATTAATTTAATGTTTAATCGAACCCGGGATCGAAGTGGATCGCGTTACCCACTTGTCTATCCGGGGGCCCTGTCTCAACCCTAAACTCTAATTTCAAGACGAAAGAATGGCTCAAAACTGATATAACTTGGGAATCTCTCATAAAAATACTACATCGAAATGTACCAAGATGTTGAGCGATCTCTTAACATCCGAAATTTACATATATTAAAACATTCGTTTCTCTAAAGTAGCGAAGGTTTCTCGGAGTAGCACAGTGTTCAAGTTTCAAGTACCGTAGTAATGCATTCTTTATGGAATATTTTGACATAATATATATCTACATCTACGTATATACTTTAAACCTCCTTTTGGCTTTCGGCAGGGGTGCATGACTCTGTGTCCCTTATCGATTACTTTCACGTTCGACAAAAAATGAATTCTTGAAGCGACTTTACCTAACATCTAATCCCCTCATATTGAAGGAAAATAGGATATACAAGTTGTGATAAAAAAATACGCGGCATTTTTAAATTTCCAAGGCTATACAATTCCAATTGTCGATTCTTTTTTCTGAGTATTGGTACATATGTCCCTAAAGTATATTTTTATGGGCAGCCATTTTCCAGATCGCTTTCAAAATGGCTTCCTTTGAGAATATACGTTAGGGACATGTGTATCAAAAAACAGACTAAAAATTGATAATTGGAATTATACAACCCGAGAAATTTAAAAACTCCGCGTATTTTTTGATGACCCCTCGTATTCTCGTAAGAGAATATATTGTTTTCTTTGGGAAAAGTAGTATTTTGGAGATCATCCTCTTCAGGATACATTAATCCACTCTCGCTGGGGATTGTTCTGGATGATTGCCTTCCCTTTTCTAACGGAGTTGATTTTTAGCCTTTGTTCTTTAGTCTATTTCTCTTATTTTACATTCATTACCATATGAGGATTCGATAGCATTGTCTCCATGGGGATTACGTTGAGAAGTAACAGAAGTTTCAACTTTCCGAGGCGAGCACTTTTGCAGAAAACAAACTGAAGACCTTAGAACTTGGACGCACCTCGCATGTACCCATCTTCATCCCATCATCTCTCTTTCGCCATCCACTCTCCAGCCAGATTTCTCCCCATCGACCTTTTCCACATCCCACCAACGCATTTTCTAAACAGTCTTCCCTTCCATCTCATGCTTTTCTTTCCATTCATCGCTCTTATCACTACTGCGCCCCCCTCACTTTCCACCCCATGTCTTAATATCCAAAGCTTCTCTTCGATAGCTCACTTAGCTTTCATCTATTTAATCCATCCATTAAGATTGCTGTCGGTTATATTGCACCATCTTAAAATAAGTTTTTCACCATCTATGTATTCTATTTTTTAATCTGATGCCAATTCTAATGTTCCGTCCGGGTGTCTTCCCATCGCGATTATTTACCCAATGTTTTCGCTGTTAGCACCAATTATTATCCAAGCCAATACCTTAGGCGTGCGGTCGTCACCGTTGGTGAAAAAAATGTGGTGGAACGAAGCATTTTTAAGGAAAAGTTGAAGTGAAAAAGTCGGATGTGACTGGGAATCGAACCCAGACCCAGACGTTGTCAATATTTGAGTATTTTTTGTTAAGAGAATGAATAAAAAACTCATCCAGAAATATCTTGGCCAATATTGCAGGATTAAATTGTTTATATGTAATAAATTATGTCATTAATATCTCATGAAGAAATCATGCAGACAGCAAACTACACAGCGCGTGACACGATTACCTATTTTGGTTCTGCGAAAGAGATTCTAATATCTGTATTCATCTCTCAAAGGAGGCCAAGCTCCCCTTTTTCCATTCCACTCTCTCTCTCTCCATCTTCTCCTCAATTATCAACCATTCTCTTTCACATCCGCTCCCAATATCTCACTCCATCTGTCTTCGCCTTCCACCTCCATATTCTTCTCTCCCTTTTAATACTCTCTCTCCAGATCCTTAATGAATGGTCGGAGTTGCCTCCCTAGGTTAACACTTTCCGTGTCCCAGCCTTCTTTCCACTTCGTCGAACCAGACTCCTTACTTCGTCCCGCCCACCTTTTATTTTAAGGGGCTCTCGGAAGAAATGGCGCCTGTAATTATCCTTCTGTCTGCCTGCCACGCTACGACGCTTTTGCTGCGGTTTTGCACCAGTAACTTAAGTAAAGTTAATAGCTCCAAGGCGACCTGTTTTCCATGGATAACGTTTCTATCCAATTTGAGGGACAAATTAATTTGCCTTCCTCCACGCGCTATTGGGCTCTCTAGAAAAACAGATTCAGCAATTTAAAAATCAGCGTATTCATCTGATTTCTCTGCAATGCAAAATCTAATTACAGTAAGTTTATTTTCATTCAAAAGTTCGAGGATTAATTTAGTATTAAAGCATAACCTGCACAGCATTGAGTTCAGGGGCCAATTGGTATCTCACCCTTCAACTATGAACTATTTTTTTTCTTCGGAGAGGGAATGAGGCTCACGAGGTGTTTATCTCTGCGTAAGTCACAGAATTAAATGTACTCGATTAGGGAGCAATTACGAGTCAACGCCAGCTAGGCTTCTATAAAGGTAGTTTAATGTGTCTTTTCTTTCAATGACCTACTTAAAGCAGCTGATCAGGGTATTAGAAAATACGCCGTATTTCTTTATTCCAGGAAAGCAATCTACAGTTTCCCGTATTAAATAGATCCAAATGTTTCTGGCTTACGTAATCGACAAAAAAGTTAATGAATTGATTACATTTACATTGACATTTACATAAATACCCCGCAAACCGCCGTATGGCGTATGGCAGTGGGTGTTAATACACCAAAGTCCCTAATTATTCATCCTATTTACGCGTCTAATACTATCTGGAAAAAGAGACCAATAATAACTATCCGTTCGAGCAATAATCTCACGAAATTTTTTCGATGTCTGGTCTCGAAAATTGCGTTCGCTAAGCGTAGGAATCACTATGTCGCGTATTTCGTCATGTAAGTCACTACTCAGGAATTTCTCGAACAATCTGTGTCTTCTATCGTCAAGAGAGTTCCAGCCGAGGGATTTAATCATATCTGATACACTGCTGTCGAACTTGTAGTCTCCCTTAACGAAACGAACCGCTCTACGTTGTACGCGCTCTAGTTCCAAAATCAAACCCTTCTCGTGCGGATTCCACACCGCGCAGCAGTACTCAAGTAACGGGCGAACTAGTGAAAAATAAGCTACCTCTTTGACACACGACTGACTGCCTATAAGAACGCGGTTACATAGCCTCAATGTCCTATCGGCTGACCCCACTATGTCTCGTATATGCGTTTTAAATGATAAATTACTACTGATAACGACCTCTAAATATTTTTATTGGTTCGTGAATTCTAACGTTGAGCCGCTAATGTGATAGGGAGTTAGGCTCACGCTTCTGATCGGAGAGCGGGTTATGCTCATTGCTACACATTGTAGCAATGTCCAAATTAAATAGTAATATCGTTTACCGGAAAGAGATCGCAGCGTGTTGCGTTGGGAAGAATTTTATCCGATGAGTTATGCGTCACATCCGGTGTTTTACAGGGAAGTGTATTAGGACCGTTTTTGTTCTAAATTTACATTAAAAATCTAGCATGTAATGTTGGAAAATGGAAAGATTTCAAAGCATGAGAAAGAAAAATTCAGGGTCAGAATGGTCAATACGAAAGGGTACCATGACGAAAGATTTGTGGAGGAAAAGAAACCAACGAATTCCTAGGAATTTAAACGGTCACTTGACTCCTACATGGCCCTTACAGTGAATGAAAGAAAAATATTCTCTTGTGAACTCTGTTTTTGCATGTCAAGAATTGTCAGCTAGATTTTTACCATAAATTACATTTTATATTATTATTTTCGACTTATTCATTGCAAAATGAAGCTGACTACCTTGTAGTTTTTTACTTAATTGTAGCTCAAGAACTATCATACATACAGTGTATTTGTGATTTATTTGTACAATGAAGACTGCTTTGCACAGTTATCTTAAATGACGTTCGAGAGCTTGATTGACATTGCATGTAATCAGCTGCGTTTCTATTTGTATAGTGCATCTCGTGTGATGGTCCGATTTCAGAGTTTGATGTGAAGAGTGCGAGTTATGCGATAGAAGATAGAACCATAGAATGGAACAGACGTATTCATTTTGTTATGACCATATCATATGATTCCTAGGCGAATTTTTGAAAGAGATTAGAGGGCTTAAGGTCACATCGGAGACTGTCAACTCGCGAAAGAGAAAGCTCGGTCAGAGGATTAAGACAGAGAATGACACTCATGATGGCGACAGTCGTATCGGCGAAATAAAATTATATAAAAAAATAATATCTTGAGCTGAATTTTGTATAATGAAGATAGTTGCTCTATTGAATCGATAAAACAATCAGAATGGTTGAAAATTTGCCCTTGAAGCAATGCAACCCACCGACTAATATCTGGGGTAATAATGGTCTAAATCTGCGGTAGGATGACCAGGGAGGGAGCATTTTCTATCTGTAGCGATATGTCAACAAAAAGCTTTGAAGACATGATGTGTGATACATATTAATAAAATGCTTGGAATTAAAGATAATTTACTGTTTTTTGTTATATAAGTCGATCGGATATATTTAGCTCCACCATGACGCCCATACGACCGTGTTTTCTCTCTCTGCGATAAATTTAGTGTCGCACATTTTCCGCTGAGTCAGATATAAAGATTTACACTAAGAAACGTTCTGAAAAGTGTTCTATTCGTCTTTTGTTCTTTTTTGGAAGAAAATCGAGACGGAACTCCGAAAGATCCTGATATATGAGAAATATCTATTTGTAGTTCACACTTAGTTATCAAAGGTCAAACACAAATTAAGTTATCCGATTTTTATTGATACTTATTCGAAAGAATATCTTCTTCTTTACTATGAAGAAGTGGTTGAGAGAATTTCAAGTTCGATTTACTTCTGTTTGGAAAGGCGGGAGCGACCGTGTGGTTTTCTGTAAATACACATTTTCATTGGATATATTTGAACTTTGATCGATCACTGTAACTCATTTCATTGATTGGTTCTTATGTGTAGTATACTGTATCTCTGAACTCTGAATCAATAACACTACTTAACTTGCATTTAAGACACGTTATCTTATTTCACGGAAATGTCACGTTATCTATAAATGGATGGTGAAAGAGAGTCACGTTATCTAATTCACGGAAATGTCACGTTATCTAGTTTTATCAGTTCAATATACCCCTTAACCTGTGACTTGCGGTCTGAGGGACCACAGTGATTTTTAAATTGTGAATAATAAAATTATTTGATTTTCAACTAATTTGTAATTTATGTTACCTTCTTAGATACTTTATGTAGGATATCGCATTCTTCTCTTTCTATAACTCTATTCTGGATAGGTTCAAGGCTCTGATTAGTAAACACACTTCACCAGTTAATAAATGAATGAAAGTGAAGCCACAATTTTTCCAGGAAAATTTTCCGTCATTTTTTTAATACACGGGCAGCTACTATTTTCATATTCATGAGTTTCCACATAGTAAAAAAACTTATAAAAAGATGTTAATGAAAACCCTTTCCAATCCCGTAACAATTCAGAGTGATTAATCACCTTTTAATATTCCTCATTTCGTGCATTTTCACGGCATAACCATCTGCAGTAAGAAGCCTCATTGAAACGTTCATCAAAACTTTGCTCCTCGAGAATTCTGCGGAGAGATTCGATCAGTTCCTTAGCTTTGTTCGGTTTTGTTAATTGGCCTCGGGAGTAAATGGAGAGAGGAACTTTGGGAGGAGATGATCAGTCCCTCACTTCTGGAGAATGCATTCCGTGAGGAACGCTTTGGAAGTCGAGCATCACTACTGACGAGTGCTCCTCGAGAGAGGTCGTTGTTTCAGAGGCGAGTGCTCCTGGAGTTCACTGACTACTATCAGAAGTATCCTGTCAACAAGCAGGAGGACTCGTCGGGACCTGGGGATTCTTTTAACCGGCTCTGCCAATCGTTTCCTTTCTTTCGTCTCCTATATTTCAGACATGTCTCACCCTTCGTCTTTTAAGGCGATAACTATACCATATCTCAATGAATGGAATATTCTTTTGTTATATTTTCTATGTCTATGTCTTAAGTGGTTCAGGGTCAACTGGGCGAAGGAGACTCGGTGAAAGACAACTCGGCGAATGACAACTCGCCGAAAGGATAACTCGACGAAATGACAATTCGGCGAATTGACACCTCGACGAAAGACTACTCGGCGAAATGACAACTCAGCGAAACGATTACACGGTGGTAGATTCCTCGGCGATTTTGGAAATTGGAAGAGATTTTTCATTATTTTAAAATGACAACGTGATTTAAATGCTAAACAAAGATTTATATAAGGAACGGACGTAATTTACTCTAAATATGCAACTAACTCTATTTTACAATACTTTTTGAGCCCAAAATCGCTTGAATGTTTAGGGCATTGTATAAATGTTCCCAAGCAAAAAAGGTAACTTGGGGTGAACATAAGATGTAGGTAGATCTACATTAATGTATACAACCAATACAATACTTCAGAAACTACATATATACATAATCTTTGGAGGAACTTTAGCGTTTTGGAGTAAATATTTAGAGTTAATTTCGTTCTTACATTATATAAATCATGTTTATCATTTAAATCACCTTACCAATTTGAAATAATAAAAAATCTCCTCCAATTTCCATTTTCGCCGAGATCTCTATCGTCGGGTTGTCATTTCGCCCGGTTGTTATTTCGCCGAACTGTCAATTCGCCCAGTTGTCATTTCGCTGTGTTGACACCGAACCGTCTTGAGTACCTTGCAAGGGTATGCCTTAAGAACTTTGAATCTTAGCATATTAAATCAGAAATTGCTTTATTTTCTGTTTAAGTTATTGTTTATTCGTTTCTTGTACGCGTTAAAGATAATTCCTGCTGCCAAACTTGCCCAATTTTCATGGACAAGGATAGTCTCGAATTTTCTGCAGAAACATACAAGTTTTCCGATACTTACTTTTAATAATATATAATATATAATGATAATTAATAATAAATGGAAAATATGACGATGCAGTACTCAAGTATGCGTTTTATCTTTCGATCCGACTTAGTTTTTGCGCTCAAGGATAAGTATATGCTCACCCTACATAAAAAAGGGCGGAAATCTTTTTGGCGTAATTTTGAGATGAAGTAAGCAAAACAACAAGGAAAAAAGGTCCCAAACTAATAAGTCTCCATCCACGTCAATATTGTAAGTTTTTGTACATACGATCTGAAGAAACGGCTTAGATTCGTAAGCTGTCCTGGGAAAAAAGTTGGATTTTTCTGTTCGAAATACATTATATTATGTTATTTCTGCAGAAAACTACTTATATTAGTTCTTGTGACAGATTTTGCGAGCTATCAAGAGTTAAATTGAATCCTAAATAGCGGTAGAAAATGAAATAAACTATTCGTTAACTGTTCTGAGAACTCGACATGCATTGGAAATAATACATCTAAGTAGATCCAATCGCAGAAGCCTTAACTTGGTATAATTCTATAACAGGAAGCGTGGTAAAATAACTAAGCACATTCTACAGAAAGAGATTTATTTGCGACCAGTTTCAAAGTATTTGCTAATCATCAGGCCAAGAGAAACCACAAACAAGCATTTATATTTATAAATGAAGCATTAAAGCAATAAAGCAGGCATTGTATTTATAAAGTATTTGCAGTCATAGCTTACACGATGGTGGTTGAAGGGGAAATAAACTACAGTAGAATTCTCTTTGTTACTGAATTTTATTCCATGGAAACCTCCTTTGTCAACAAAATTTAATTTCGACTTTATGTATCCGTGTGATCAGAAAATCTTGGAAAAGTATACAACTGAGTTACTCAATAAAATGCTATATCTCAAATTAAAATTGCCAAACATTTGTTTAAAATTTTCAGTATGAATAGATAAATCAATCGCATTAGAGCATTAGATTTAACTCTGTTATGAAAGAAAGAGGAAAATAGTTTCTGTCACTGCCTCAGTAGACTTGTAATATTTGTGGTAAAAAAGTAAGAAATCGTTTTGCTTTTCTTAACTGAGAATCCTCCGCAAAGAAAAGGGTAAATTTAAGCGTAGCTAAACATTTTTTACAAATTCCATTTAGTTATTCCCTATTAAATGTTTAGAAAACCTATCTAAATAATCTTTAAGAATGCCGTTACAAATGAATTATAAGCTGTGAGCTGTATCTTTGTTGAGTGTATAACTTGAAAGTATTCCTAAGTCAAAAGGCTTCTACGTAAGCCAATTTATCTTGCGTCAAGCTTCTGCCTTTCGTTCTATATTTCCTCGTTAACCTTAATTTCGCATCTTGCTTCTTGAACAACTAATTACCCCATTTTGGCTTTCACAGAAAGGAAATAAGGAGGAATTTATTCCAGCCCTATTCACAATAGGAAAGCTTACTTTCCAACTTGAAGGGTAATACATTTCTCACGGGTAAATATTACTAATTATAATAAGTAAAAAGGCTATCGTATTCTTTCATTCCTCGTTAATCGCCTTTTGGTATCACGAAAGTCATGTTTTAGTTTAGATTACGTACACACGATATAGTTGAAGCTGTTTTGGAATACTAAGGATTATCCTACTTTGTCCTTTGACGCAGCACTCATTATAACCTTAATTAAAGCGGGTACGGAAAATCGTAGGAGGAAGCACATGGAGGAGTTTGCTGCAGAATATTTTGTACATGCTCCACTTTTTCAATTATTTGCCTGTTGAAGTAAAACAATTGCTGAATATAGCTATGAAAAATACTGGTTGTATGAATGCTCTGGTAAGAGAGGGTTTGTTTAATAAAAGGGGTCTTTGCTAGTCCACCTGGCGAAAATTTATTTACACAAACGACTTTTGTTAAATTACGCATCCCTCGGGTGGACTTCGCTTAGAAATACAAGACTTGATTACCAACGTAAGCTTTTCGAAAAGTTTATCAACACAGATCTCATCGACGATAGCTGATATTGTTATTCCAGATAGCAACGTTCGTGAGCTCCGAGAGAAAACAAAGAAGCGATTCAGGGAAGTGATTGCCAGAATGGATAGTTACTTCTGGTCGTTTTTCCCTCTAAGTATTACAGAAGCTAATAGCAGTTAGGGTGTTAGGTTAGGATGTTAGGATACCCCTGCCACGCGCCATTGGCGGCTTGTGGGGTTTAAATGTAACTGTAAATGTACGTGATGAAAGTTTCTGATGCTTAAAATAAGTTTTAATGGTTCTAATATACCTCCTTAAAATCAATATTTGTTAAGACTTAAGTTGTGCGAGTATCAACTTATAAAATACTCGAGCATGGTGTTCTCTCTGTAAAGTATTCATCCCGTAGGCCGGTCGGGACCTTAACCCCTATACCATCACATTCGAAGAACCAGGAGAGGGACTTAAGGCTTACTAGGCAAGATGAGGAGTGAGGTAGTTTGCCTTGGCTTTGCTCACTAAGCCAGAATGGTATAAGCAGTACAAGTCCACGTTAGTTAGGCACAATGTTTCTACGAGTAACACTTTTCGCCGTATTTCATAAGGAAAAACCTTAATTAATGTCATTATTCAGCATGAATCATACCTCAGTAGCTTTCATATCATCACAACCATGAACAAGACTGAGACAAAAATATATAAAAGATACATTTTCCTCTAACCCGTACCAAAATCAAATGATAAATATTTCGTTCATCAAGATGCGGTAAGAACGGTGTCATATGTTAAATTTAAATTCGGCAGGAAATTAGGTTTGGGACCTTCTTTAACCTCTTCTTCGTGAATTAGCCTTTGTGTTTTTGCTTCCCGCATGCGGTACTTATGTAGCGAAATATTACGTTCTCGTCTTTGAAGCACACTGTGCCAGATTCGAATCGTGAATCCCAAACCGTGATGCATTTGGAATTAGAGAGGGAGTGAATCCAGCCGCGTAAAGCCATTAGTAGACGGCTGCAAATGTAATGCTCTGACTACTTGATCCTTGCAAAAAGTATAGTCTGCTTGTGTCTTTGCGTTGTTTAGCTCTTGCGTCGTGGATTTATCCCCTTTGTAAAATCATTTCTATTTTCTAACTTGACTTAATGTAGATATTAGTATTAGCATTGACTGAATATTAAAATCTTTGGATATCTTTCATGTCATTACCTTTAAGAGGATAATACGAAAGATGCAAAATAAGGGCTGTACGCGAAAATTATGAATAATTTAAATATGATGACTAAAATAATCTTTCAAATTATGGCCATTTAATACAGTAAATAGTAAATCAAGCCTGTTTCTAGTTTGCTCATTGTTCTGTCGAGATTGAAGGTCATGGCTTTTATTTAATGGCCCCAAGAAAAGAAAACGACCACAAACGTTTAACTACGCTGAAAACTTGTGGGAAATGGGTCCTATAAATGGAGGGTGTTAATGGTTTGAGACCTTTGAATTAGGAAGTTTATGGTGCATAGAGAGGAAAAGTTTTTTTTCAATGATTACTTTATCCAGTCAATAAGTCTATGAAGGTCGAAAAAGCAAGACGTAATTATTTCCTGTAATATATCTTCCGTTATAACATTGTTCAAACCTATGAATAATAAACTTCGCTACAGGGATACTTATAAATTCCTACCGATTTAAATGGATGAGTTATTATCAATAGTTTATGCTAAGTTGTATGAATTTCCAACTGTGGAGACAGAAATCACTGCTAAATTATCCGTGCAGATCACAGCATATTTTAAATTTCTAGCTATTCATATGCTTACCTAAATCAATCATAAATGTTCAGAGGGTATATGATGTATATAAATTGTAGGTTTTGGAAACGCTAAAAGCAATTTTGTGTAATTTAACGTCTATTTCGACATATATCAGCTCTAATTCATATTCTAACTGAGATTGCGTTAGGCGTCTATGCATATTTATACACAAATTACAATAAATTCAAAATTAGACCATGGAAATCCTATCGTCTTTTCCTTTCTCATTTTTTAATATATTTGTATAGAGTTTATAATCGACATTCGTGAATATGATTCACGCTTTGGAATGAAATAATTTCGTTCATTTGAGTCTTAAATTAACAAGTAACTAAATACATTTTGTGCATATTTATGAAGAAGTGTTACAGTGGTGACTCTGAGAATGAGCTCACTGGAACAATAAATGATTTGTAAAAATGTTAAGTGTCAACGATAAGGCTTCTCAAAATATTAAATGATGACAGGTGAAACAAAAGGTTCATTTGTCATAATTATCTGTAAAGTCATTTATTATTATGATTCGTAAAATAATCAGCCCGATAACTGATAAAAATCTCATCTATCCATACTATTTGGAAAGGAAATGAGGCTTATTGACAAGATGAGGATTGAGGTAGTTTTCCTTCACTTTCTTTACTGAGACAGTTAACTATGAATGAAATATTGTAATGATGACAGGTGAAACAAAAAGTTAACTCATCATAATTATCCGTTAAGTAATTAGCACAATAACCGATATAGATAACATCTATCCAGGCCATTTGGAAAGGAGATGAAGCCTACTTAACAAGATGAGGAGTGAGGTAGTTTTCCTTCACTTTCCTCAATGAGACTGCTTATAATGAATGAAAAATTGTAGTTCAAAGTATTTTCATGATGACAATGTGCTACAACGTCACCATAAAAATATTTGCAACGTACCCGAAGATACAGAAATCAGTTTCATTCATACCTCAATAGCTTCCTAATAATCACGGCCTTCAACGGAACTTATACGAAAGGAAATTAAAGATACGTTTAATTCTATCTTGCGTCAAAAAGAATGCAGAAAATAACCCATTCACCAAGTTATGACGAAAGGAAATCAAATACAATATAATTTCTTAAACTTATGAGTAATGAATGATTATTATGAGTATATGTAATAGGATTATTATTTAGAGCATATATTTTTCAACGGAAAAGAAAATGTGAGTGATAAAGAGCGAAAAACTCATTCAGGTATATTGACAGTGTTTGCAAAACGCAATATTTGCCACAGATTTAAAATATGAAAGTTTTGAATGAAAATTGAAACGCGAACGTTAGATGAAAAAAGCGTTGAACTTTAAAGGCCTGACGTGCTTTCCCTTAATTAGAGCGCGTATATTTAGGCACGTTAACGAGAGGATACGCGACTCCCGAAGCTAATACAACGTCGTCCATTGGCGCACATTTTACTCTCCGTCCCTCATAATTTGTCAACTGCAGGTGCGTCGACAAAAGGTTCCGTGAACAAAGAACATTATAGGATTCCGTAATTAAATGGGTTATAGAAAAAGGAAGAGTGATGACACGCGCCGATCTAAAACAAAACGGTAATGGATCGCGGGGGGGGGGACGTTTTTAAAAAGTTACGCCTCGAATGCTTCAGCAGCTGACGCCATCTCCTCTATGGACTTTTGAAACTCGATCTTCCTCCCCTTTCTCTGCCCCCCACGACCTCTCGCACCGTCACATTTTTTCCTGCGCACCTCGCTACCTGCAACTGCAGGCTGCTGCCATTGTTCGAAACACGTTCCGTGAATAATCCGAGATGAATATGGGTCAGAGGGGCACTTTGTAAACAGACCTCCTGTGTCTGGGAGCGAGGAGAGGGATTAGGCGTGTGTGTGTGTCCCCAGCGCGACTCCTGTTGCTTCCAAGGCATGCATGGCTGAAGGGAGGGTGCGTGTGAACCCCTCTTCGCGTGACACGGGAAAGGTACGAAAGGTTAACCCAGTAGACGCTGCGGGTTTATTAATAGAAGGGGTCATTCTCGGTGACATCTCTCTTCTGTTTCCTCACATTGAGTTGCTCCAGGAGTTTTAAGACCGAGGAATTTTACATGGAGGAAAGGGGAAAAGAAGGGGGCGATTCTGTTGGAGTCTTTTGCACCTTTAATTTCAGCATTTAATTGGACATATCTCGATGAGGGGCGAATATATTTTTAAGATCTAAACGTTTATTTGCAACTCTTCAGTGCCTTGTTTAAATGAGTGTAGGGATTATTTCTTTGTTTTAAGACTGAGGAATTTTATATAGAGGAAAGGGGAAAAGAAGGGGGACGGTCCTGGTGGAGTCTGGTTTTTAATGGTAGCATTATACCGGAAGAATTTCGTAGGGCTCAAGTATATTTTTAAGATTTAAACGTTTGTTTACAACCCTTCAGTGCCTTGTCTAAATGACTGTAGGGTTTGTTTCTTTGTCACGCTATCTGAGGGTCTCTGAATAGTTAAAAAAAACCTTTTTTGAGACTATAAAACGTTAATACACAGTTAGTACAGTAATCAGTTGATGGTTTAAGAATCTATTACCACATCTTGATGCATGCATTATTTTTTAAACACATTTCGCTTTAGGATAAAAGCAAACATGTCTTTCTTTTACTTTTTTCTCGAGTTTTTTTCATGGCCGCAATTTAAAGTAAGTTATGGGGAGTTTTGCTGAATAGTGGATTCCGTTTAAGCCACAGACTATTGAATTCTAGGATAGTGTTTTTCATAGACTTATTTTGGTCGTTCGGTTATTTTGGAAATTGAGAGAATATTTTCTTCTCATGGAATAGTGGGTTAGTGACCAAAGCAAGGACAGGTTACCTAAGTCTTCATCTTGCCTTGTAAGCTTAATTACCTCTCCATGGATATTGGTGGCAAATGTTTTAGTGTCAATAGGTATTTTAATCGGTGCTGCTACCTTATCTTGATGAATGAAATATTTATCATTTGTCATTCGGTACGGGACAAAGAAAAATATATATTTTATATACTTTTTCTCAGTTTTGCCCATGGCTGTGAATATACGAAAGCTACTGAGTTATGAGTTATGCTGAATAATAGCATTAATTAAGGTTTCTCCTTATGAATTGCTACGAAGAGTGTTACTCGTAGAGTTATTTTACCTCACTAACGTGGACTTGTGCTGCTTACAGCATTCTGGCTCGGTAAGGAAAGCAAAGAGCAAACTACCTCATTCCTCATCTTGCCAAGTAAGCCTCATTTCCCTCTCCTAACTCTTTGTAGCTGATGGTAGAGGGGATGAAGTCATAACCGGCCTTCGGGCTAAATACTTTGCAGACAGGTATCTTAGTCACCAAAACAAACATGTAATTAGGTTTTAGCCAGCCGTAATTACAATATTCGGTTATCTTGCATTTAGTTGTTATATATCTATAGATACATTATAATCCCTGAGAACCTGAGATGAACAAGACGAATAAATTATAGTAACAAATGAGCTAAGAATCACCCTAATTTGAGAGATAGAATGTTAAGTAAGATTTATTTATAAGATATACTGATGGTAGAAGGAATGAATTTTTAGATTCACATAGGAGGTATCTATTTTTGAGAATGATAACATAAATGAAGGAGAATACGTGTAAAATGTCTTAATAAAGATTCGTTACTTAGAATTCAACAATTAGTGTGATAATAATTTTCGATGCATCCTATTCTTATTGTTTGTATATTTTTCTGATATTAATTTATTTATTTAATAATCATTGCAAGTTGGTCGGTGGACCAGGTGGCAATGGTCAAGTTATTATGATAACAATGAAAATAAAAGAAAACGAAAATAGAGAAATTAATGAAGGAAGTCAATATTTGCAAAGGCAGGATACATAGAGAAGTCAAATGAAAAGAACGGGAAGATTAAACGAAAGAGATAAAAAGAAATCGAAGTTTTGAATAGGGCGATTAGAGAAAAGAAAACCAAGAAAAACTCTTAATTAATATCTGAAGCAGCGTTTTAATTAGGGAATTAGAGAGAAAAGATCTGAGATTTTGTCGCTCAGAGTCCGCGTGGATATATTTTGATTTTACGGTGGAAAAGAGAAGAATTCCGCGTTATTGTAATTAAGGGCTCCAGAATAATTCGTAACGGAGGACTTGTCAGTGTATTGTTTAATTGCATAATTCTGTACGGTTTTTAACTCAAGGAATGAGATTTGTAGTTTCTCTTCCAGTTCTTTTATAACAAATAGTAAACTGTAATTGTTATTTAGTTTAAAAGACATGAGTGTCATTCACAGAGACGCGCCTAGCCCGTTTGCCGCCCGAGTGCAAACATTGTATGCCTCCTATAAGAATTAAATACCAAAACAAAACCTTTCTTGATCTACTAGTAAAAATTATTTTGTAAGACTTTGGAATACCAGAGTTTTATATATTTGTTCCCCAGCTTACATTGGTCCGTATGATGTCATGATAAATTGTCATCATGAATTAATTGTTCACATTAATTTCGATTATCATCGCAATGCCCATAGCTTAAAATGATATGATTTGTATGAAATTTATTTTTCTCAACTAAATATGAACGTTTGAAATGAAAATTATATTGCAGCATAAGTAATGACGCATTAAGGAAATGGAGGCAAATAAGAAATACAGAATAAAATTAAACTTAATGTATATTTCGAGATCTCAACTACGAATGCTTGAACAATATCATCAAAAGGAAGTCCATCGCAAATTTGATTCTATAAGTAAATTTAGCCTGTCTTGGCTCATCGATGAACGCTATTGGTTCTATATTAATTTGAGTTCCGAGAATGATCGTTCCACAGCAGCAAAAGTAACCGGAAGTCTCATTGGAACTCGCAGAGCAAATTAGGAAAGACTCGATCAAATCTCTAGTAAAGGTATATTCCGAGATCTATGGAGGTTTCCTTCCTTGGAGTATTCTTGGTACCAGATAATCTTTTATTGATACCAATTCTTCGATTAGATCCACTGCAAAAGTATTTCTTTCTCGTCTTGAGTTAGCCGTAATTCTTCCCTCTGAATGTTTGCCAATCTTTAACTTCATAATCTTTTCTTCGTAATCTTTTCTAGACAAGTCATGTGTATCATACACAATGTCGTTGTCATAATAATGGTCGGTTACGTTTCTGTTGCCGCCCTTTAGATGCCGCCGCCCGGGTGCGATGCATCCCTTATGCGCGGTTCTGGTCATGCAGTTGATGGATATTCGTTTATATCTAAACGATGATAGGACTAGAAAAACAAAAGAAGTGATTTATAGCTCCGCTAGAATCTCTTGAATAGAAAATAGGTTCCAGAGGAAAAACTCTGAACCTTGCTGAAAGTATGCTTCTCTCTTCGATTAAAAAAATGCACAATACACCCTTCTACTATGGCGTGTGGTGTATTTACGGCCCAGTCTATTTCTCTTTTATATTATTGCGGCGTGTAGTTCGTGGTTAGTATAAATATACTTGCTCATTGCCTCGTGGCTATGTATTCTAGGACCAAAGGCCACTAGACCAACTTGTAATCGTATCCTTGATTTTTTTTTGTTGAATTTTAACGGCCTATGTATCGTCATGGATTCCAAAGGTCTACCAACTTCATTGATAATATGTTATCCATAAGAAATAGCAACCCGAAATTCTGGCTTTGTTGATTTATTCCAGATCGTATTCACAAAAACTGGATCAATTTTTTAAATGTGGATCGTCACTATACACAGGTTACGTTTGGCTTGTATCCGGACTTTTTATAACCAAGCATACAAAGCCATTAACATTTCGTGGAATACAAGACTAATTGTCTTATTTGCTTAGAGAGAGACAGTGTTTCATTTTCGTAAATTGAATTTTTCTCGTAAAACTGTCCATTTTCAGTCTCTGAGTTTCTGTTCTCCAAAGTAGCGGTTTCATCTATACAGCTTTTTTGTTTCCACCCGAAGTTAATATAAATAAAACATTGAAGTCTGATCACATTTTATTAGGAGGAAAAAACATTTTAGATTCACTTTAACATCGGCATTCAAATTGGAATACGATAAACATTAGCATTATATTCCACTATGTTAAGCTCGGCTTAGGGTATTTAACTTTACCGCAGTTATATCCCTCTGCAACCTTTTTTTATGAATTAGTGCGCTATGCGGTTTCAACAGGGAAAGCTATGAATTACAGAATTATTCGGTTTGAGTCGTTGAAATTTCGCGATTATATTTGGGTCAGTCACGTGCATCTCTAAGTTAAATTTATCCGCACTTAAATTTCTGAATTTTAGGTCGAGGTAAAAAAATTTCTCCGTCAATTTTCGCGCTGCCATTCTCTTTATATAAAATGAATGTATTTACGTAGGTTTTTCATTGAATGACAGGTCATTACACTCCTTTATGTAATCGCGAGAAATCAAATTTACCTTTACTCTTCTAATTTAACCCAAAGAGGGAAATATACCACAGTCGGATCCGAAAGTCGGATTTTGCTGAACCTTGAACTAAAAGCATGGGAATGGTAAAAATAATTTGTGTTAAATTTCCTCTTATTCATTCAATTAAATTTGGAGACCTCTTTTTTATATTGGAAGCTTTGCGTTTTCAATAAAAATATTTTTTATTTTAATCCTCGATATGAGTTTGAAAGAGAAATTTGGAAGTACTTTGATAGAAACTAGAGATAATTTCACATGCTGGTAATTACCTTCCTTCGAAAATTTCGTTTCAAATTAGTTATACATTCGAGTTTGGTCATTTTGTTTTGGATATTAATAAATAGTACAAATCTGTTCATCTGGCTTTAAAATTGAGAGGGATTTCTTCATGCGTAACTCCATCTATCTTTTAACGGAATTGATTTCCTGTATTAACGTTGAGACTTCAGTATTGCCCAGAGCATCCCCCCAAGAGGGAATTAACAAAACTGCTCAGCCAAATTTGAAGCGAATTATTTATGTATTACCTGTAAAAGTTTCATTTCGACTAAACGACCTGAAATAAACGCTATTGGTCAGCATGAAAACCGTAAGTTCCTGGGAGAGAAGAAGCTGACATTTAACTCCCGGTCAACTCGTAAGTGACCATTTAATTGGTAAAGTAGGGTCGCAAAAACTTTTGCATTAGAGGCAATTTCAGTGCGAAATACGTTTAAACTTCCGAGTGCAATTCTTTAAGTTTGCTTCCCGTAAAGTGCGTCAACTACTCCGAGTTTTCTGATGGTCGTTGTTAGTTCTCTAATGGAATAATGACTATGAAAAATGTAAGGTCATGTTATGAGACATTATAACTGACCCTATCATGATGAAAAACCAGGGTATTTTGAGGAGAAGGAAAGGAAAATGATAAGGTATGGCGTTATTATTCCTTATTTATCTCAATTGTCCAAACATGTAAATATTCAAAATTGATATCAAATACTATCCAGACTATAAACTCTAAATTCCAGCGAACAATCAAAAATAAACCATTTAGATTTTGCCATGACTCGAACATAGAACATCCACTTATTTTCCAGGGATGATACAATTACCCGGTAGAGCTATCGCAAGGATTGCAGTGTTCAAAATTTTTGTCTGATGTATGGAGAGATCTTTGTACTAGTTAGAGCTGGTGCGAGTCAATTTCGACAGTATTTCTAGTATCGTGAATTAAAGAGCGGTTTGGTTTTATTGCACCGAACTTGGCCATAGTCAGATAGCAACATCAACAAACAGAACTCTTAGTTACTATATAGCATAAAACATCCAAGCTATATAAAATAAAATATAAATATGCACATCATGTATAACGGTAATTTTAACATACACTTCTATAATTAATTTAAGGATAATAAGACAGGAAATAATTAAACAGAAGGAGTGAATATAGCGCAAAACTTATTATTTAATTACATTCGTGGATTGAAATGGTTAAGAGATATCAGAAATGAGTGAAAACTTCATGCTGAACATTTAAAAGTACTTAATATGAAGAACTTTATTATCGAGGTATTTTACACGTTTATTGTGAGATGTGAACAAAAAGAATGGTTTTCTCAACGTCCTTGTCCTGCCTTTTGAAGTTATAGTTCTCATTGGGCGATCCGACAATGAGCGAAAAATAAGGGAAATAGATGCTAGGATGAGTCGTTTTAAGAATTCATTCTTCTCGCGAACAATACGCGATAACAATAGGTTAAAAAATAGTCCGAACCCTCGGTGTTTTCACCCCCTGCCACACATCGAAAGGCGGCTTGCAGGGTATTTATGTAGATGTAGATGTAAAGCAATTAAAATTTCGAAAGCGCTCCCGAGTAGCCCAATGGACTGGAGGAAGTGGTCCTGGGTTTGATTCCCGGTGGGGGCCCATATTCGCGAAACAACCTTAGTTGTCAAATTTAGCTGTTACTTTTACCAATAATGCTACCGCTGCATTTGAAAGGTCCCATCATAGTATTTACAGTAATCTACATTCAGGAACAAATAGGAAGGTGTGAAATAAATAATTATTCATTTCCTAAATAAAAGATAAATATGCGAGAATGTTTGCAGATACGTTTGGCATCTTGCACAACGACAAACAGTGCAGTAGGCTATGTTCGTACAAGCAGATTGTTTGTAACATTCGAAATATAGTCCCTGGTTTAGATGCGATGTAAATGCCTCATTATATATGCACGATTCTTCTCGAGGAGCATTTGAACTAAGTCAAAACCAGCTTCCCGTGTTTGTAATTTAACTTTGTTATCAGTTGACAAAGAATTAAGGAAGCACTACGGGTGACAGAACTACTTCGGCATTTTCATGATGAAATTTAGGCGTTTACGTCGAAGTTTAACGTTAAAGCTAAGCAATGCTGGTCATAACATGTCCGTAATATGTCCACACTGGAACTCCAACCTGATACTACCCCTGCGTCGGCATGATTTATCGGTATGAAGGCCAACACATGAACCGACAATGATTTCTGACAAACTACCTTTTATGTATTAATGCGAATTTCAAGAATTACTTCTACCGAAAGCAAGGAATTCCTCGTATTGCGTCACGGTAAGGCCTTTCTTTGACGGGCTCAGAAGTCATCCAATATATGTATCCTGGAAGGTAGGCAAATTTTAATGTCGATTTGGTTGCATACGATGCAGGCGTTACCCACTTCTGTGCACCGTTTTCCTTTCCGTTTTTCATTCAATTCGATCGATTTTCTTTCCCCATACTGTAACTTGAAACATACGTTGAACAATTTGATTTCTAAGGAAATTCATATATTTGCGTAATAAGCCAATAATATTTCCGTTCAATCAATTTTAAAATCCTTTTCTGCTCATATAATAGCAAAATTAACGAAAAAGAATCATTTGAACTGCTTAATTGAATAGAATAAAATTACCGAGAATACGATCAGGTTACTATGTCTCGATTAAGTCGAAATTAAACGTGTTAAATTTTACGTTTAAGTTTAAATAATCAATATTCAATTACGTCAGAACTGGGTCGGTTTACCGATAGATATAAGTTTCCTATACGTTGATTTCCTTCTTCCCCCTCAAAGTAACAGATTGCTTGAAACCGTTCTAACCAATTCACGATTTATATTCCAATTGAAATAGAGTTTGAATTAAGTTTAAGAATGATACGATGATGAAATTTTTACTTATATTAACATTGGCATTTAAAAATAATGGACGGAATACCATACGGAACATCCTGGAGAACCATGTAGAACTTACTTTAAAGAGCTGAAAATTATGCCACTCAATATACATTTATTTGAAACTATTCTCAATATTAAAAAAATATGGGTTCTACGACTCTCAATTCAGATATACATCTATGTAAAAAAAGATGAAAAATTGATATTCATATAGGGAAATAGAGAACAAAATTGAATGAGAAAGGAGTGTTTCATGCTTAATTGTAATTTTACAATAAACTTCCTCAGTCCATAAAAGGTATTAAATGCAAAAGTATATAAATGTAAACAGCTTTTATTGAAAGGTCCCTCCATATACTAAATGAGTATATAGGCTATGTATTTGTGTACAGTACTGCCTTATGTAATGAAAAGTACGATGTATTTCGGAAATTCCTGTCAGTAAGGTAACAGGTTATATATGTATTACATTTTTAAAGAATCCATTAGAATTTTTCTTTACGTACAGGCAATAAACTACACTAAACTACCACTATACTAACATCAAGTTAGATTTAGTGGTTCGGTAAATAATCTTATGTATAGTAGCATATTTTTGCAAGATTAGCATATGCATTATAATAATGCTAAAGCTTGATTGCCACTTTCGATTAAAGGTAACCCTTACATGATTGCGGATTCAAACATTATTCTTACTTTATCTTCTCATTCAAGATAACTATTATGGTTTGCTCTGTGCTTAATACTTCATTTCAAATTATGAATAATTCTAGAAATTTAAACTTCTATACACGTTCCATATTCCAACAGGAAGGAACATGATGCTTAAAGGGCCATGCACATGCCATCAATCATTTTTATCTTCTATTCTCAGCTGAACTCTTTAGAACTAGGATTCTTTTAAATGACAAAAGCCCCTAAGGCGATCTTGACGTGACTTTTTTCTTTTAGCTTGCAAATACTAAACACGACTCAGCGTAAATGCGAAACATTATGATGGGAATGTTTTGAAAAAATGTATGCTGAAGGAAGACTAGCGATTTTGACTCAGTTCCTTTGAATGGGAAAAGAGATGAGTATACGTTTTCCGCGATAATTAAAATACCCGCAAAAACGCTGAGGTAGTGTTATCCCTCTTCAACGGAGAATTATTTGTTTATCGCACCATCAATCAAAACTGCTTTTTTATTTAAGAGGATTTTGGAAAGGAAAGAAAAATGTATTTCCCCATACCGTCTGGATTGGCACGTTACGTGAAACTTACATTTTAAAGGCGATCCGTTGGTAATAAGGTTCATATCAAGGTAAATCTACACATTTCTGAAAACCCATCTCTTTTCCTGTTAATTCACACGTAGTTTCTTCTCACATGCTGAAATCATGAAGGAACATTATACACTATTTAATCTTTGTATTATTCCTCATTATACTTTGTGAAATTACTCAGAGTGCCATGACACAGGTTTCCGTAACATTTAACCCTTAAAGAAATNTATATATTCTTTTATATGTAGTAGATTTATCTCATTCTCTTTGTGCTAAAAGAAATTAATATTTTTACATAATACATCTAGCTTCAATTTTACTTTGGTTTTGCTTCAATTGTGTTACATTAAAATTTTTCTTTGGAAATTTGGATCCAGTGTTCTAAAATTACAACTTAAATTTCGCTTGGTATCACAAATTGACATCTTATATACCTTTAAGGTATTTGTTGGTTTTTTGCTTTATATTGATTTTAATTCATTTATTATGTTCCTTAAAATGCACAATAGGGAAAGTGAGTCAAAAGGAGAGGGAGAATCAAGGCATAAACATGTTAAACAGTTGTACATGTTTGTTGATTTATTTAATTCATTCTACCTGATTACAAGATTTGATTAAGAAATTGAAAAGTTTTCTTCTCTTCATTTAGATATGTATGGCAAATAAATAAAAAAAGTCTTTTTTGGGCAAGATTGGGACTTGGAAATTTAGAGTCTCCTCTTCCATGTAACCCCATTGAATATAGTTTGCCTGAAGATGTTAGCTCCCTTGCAAAACATGACGAACTAAATATATTTTCTGTAAAATTACAGGAAGGATTTCATTCTCATTTTTTATTTTACACTGCTTGCTTTGTTTAGGTGACTGCATAAGGTGGAACCTACTACCATAGCTGCCATACCTGGTGACGACTTAAAGGTCTTATTTATGGGATTGATATGTTAATTTTCCCTAACTTTTCATTCTTAATGTTTGTTTGATGTAACTCATTCCATATTTTAATTGTGAAAAAATGTGAAGCAAAAACAGCACTATTTATGTTATTTTTTTGGCTAGCATGATTACATGAACTAAATTTAATCCATGTAATGTGCCCTGCTAGTGTTGTTAAGGTGCTGGATTGGCCCATATAGATATTTTAAAACAATATTGTATTGTATAAGAGGGCGTATATTATAACCACTTAAATTTTAATGTGTGTGTGATTTCCGAGAAAGGAGTAGAGTTCGTGGCGCTGATATAGTAGTGTTTTTCCGTGAGTTGGAATCGAACTCTCGAAATCCGAAAACGTTGAACCGGTCACCTTTGTCCACTTAGTTAACATTTTTAGTTTCTCATGAATATTACTTATTACCATTATTTGTTTGAAATCCTCTGATCAATCTTTATTTCAAACACAACTTCCTTTCTACTTACTGATAATCTTCCTACTGAACCCTTTCCATAATTTTTACTTATTCATCTTTGTTCAGAAAGTATAAAACGATTAAAATAATCGATTCCTGTTTGATTTCTGAGAATACTTTGAAGCACGTTAGTAGTTACTTTCTGTTTTCCATTACTTACCCTCCGATTAATGTTTGACTGATGTTCAAGCGACCGTTAAGTATTTTTATTTCATCCCAATATCTGCAAGATTCACATGTCGTTGTCGTTTCTCATAACCATATGACTTTATTTCTCTAGTTAAAGGGGGTTTCATATTAGTAGAAGGGTTAATCCTGCTGGAAATTTTGCTTCTATTCTTCGAAGAAAAGCATTTCAGTGATGCGTTTGGTAATAAGTAGGAATCGCTTATGATGCGCGAATAGATTTGAGATTTAGATTGGTTAAATTGTTACCATAGACTTCATTCTTTCCACTTGTAATCTAATGTATTTTTGATGGTGGCTTGAGTATCTTCCGATAAGGTATCCACTATTTGTAGGGACGTTTTGATAACATTTATATACCCTCTTTTCTCCTATCTTATCTCAAGTTCTTATATATCGAAACTTGATTGTTGAATCTTCGTTAATCAGGTCTCCAAAATAGAGCTCAGTGATGAGTGCCCTCTCCATAATATCCATGTATGTATGAGCCCTAATTATCACTTATAGAATTTACAACACTTTTCTGAAAGGATGCTCAAAAGATAAACTTATCCTGCATATATTAATTGGTCACTTTTTCAAAAAGCTTTCACTAAGTAGACCTTTTATCCGTGAATATAAATATTTTTATTGAATTCATTTAGGATTTTATAGTCAGATATGATTACTAAAATGTGAAAATGTATATTGTGATTGAACTACTACTAGGATTGTGATATTTTTAATCGAGTACAAATAAAATTGAACTATATCAGACAAAACAGCAAACATTTCTTTAGCATGGAATATTATTATTTAAGAAGAATAAGGTCGTTGGCGGTACATGAAAGCCAATTAGAGAGATGGCATCTTTTTGTCGATAATGTCGTTAGATACACCATAAGAAGTCACTAAGTTCGTTTAAGAATGTCTCTAAAAGTAGTTGAAATATATAATGGCTTGGATTTTCTTTTACAAATATTATGTCAGTTCAGATACTAAATGAATTTTATTCATTTAGTGTTTACACCCCCCATGTCTGTGTGCCAGTGTTTACGCCCCCTGCCACACGCCAAAAGACGGCTTGTAGGGTATTGATGTAGATGTAGATGAATGAAACATATTACGTGAAACTTACGTATTTTTCCAAGTGCACATGATTATATTGTTTTAGCACTAGGACGTAGAGAAGTGTACGTAACAGAACATTCTATATGTGTAAGTTGTCGCAGAAACAGAAAAAAAGTCGCTAAAAGAAGGGAAAAGTCTCTTGCGACAAAGCCTCCGAGTTGGAATCTATATGTATAATCATATGCTTCTGCAGCACTAGTAGGATCAGCTCATATAAAACTATCCCACCGTTCTGGTTCAATTGGGAGACCCGGGTTCGAGTCTCGGTTCGTTCAGTCTTTTTTCATGTCCGTTTCTCATTCGGAATTTTCCTAGGTACACGCCTTACCGTTCCAAGCCACCAAAACCCTTTTCCTTATAAGTAGCTGCATTTTGCGCAATCACATCGAAGTGTTTTTATGGTTTGATTTATTCTCTAGTGTTTTTTTAAGTGTTGTGCCTACAAATAAGTTTCTACGTCGATATTTTATGCACTGTATCAACTAAACAATATGTATCCATTAATTAATTTTTGGAATTTTAAGTAATGATAGCTGACGAAATCAGTTTCAAATTTAAAGAGGTGCTAAATAGAGCGTATACGATTTCTTTTGAGTTGATTTTGACGGTGAATATTCACGTTGAAATCCAGAACTTTCCGGTTAAATAGTCCGTCCTAGAGAGCGACGCCGTCGAGATGTTTGAACTCGAAGAAATAGCATTCGAGCGTATTGGTTGAGCGCCCGAAACACGTATTACAGCACCAGCTAGAGGGAGAAATATAGCGTACATTGAACGGCGCGACGACACCGCTCCTTTAAATCAGGCCGTGGCACCGTCCCAGAAATGTATACACGCATTCAGACCCATCCATACGTTCGCAACGGGCGCGCTTTTCAGCGAAAGCTGAAAAAAGAGAGAAAAGATAAACAAAAATCTACCATCTTTTGTTTCTCAGGTGTTCGCCAGCAGCGCCCTCATCATCACTCAGAGCACTGCATCTTTTCACTTCGCTCCTTCCTCCTCCCTTTCAAGCCCCTTTTCTTCCCTTCCTTCCTTCCTCCCCCCTCCTTTCCCCTCCCCTTTCAACTCCCTCCCCTACTTCCCCCACTCCCTCCCTCACGCACGTCAGCCTGCCATGGAGTCGGTAGGTCGGCTGCGGCGACTGCAGCGCCGGAAGCTGTGGCAGCGGCAGTCCCTCGAACTCCCCTCTGCTTCCGCTCCGCGCACAGATCGGCAGTTGTCGTGCCGACGAAGTCAGCGATCGTAGGGAGCAGAGAGCCTGTCGCGGAGGCTGCACTGTGGACGGGATAGGGACGTTGTGAACGGGCCCCCCTTCCTCCCCCCATTCGGTCGAGTCGAAAGCTTTTTAAAGGGGGCGAGTGGAATTTAACAGTGAGAGACCTTTCGGAGTACAAGGGAGGTCTCGAAAAGGGGGAGGTGTGTCTAGGGAAGTGTTTCTCCGGCAGTGAAAGGTGTTTCCCCGGAACGTCCTAGGATGTTCGTCACGTCCTCACGTGTGCGTGTGTGAGCGTGTGTTGTATGTGAGTGCGAGGTTTTAGGGGTGCTGGTGGCACCCGCCCTCAACGCGGAACCCACGCCTGGGTCTCTCCGAGAAGCTCGGGAGCTGCGTCGAAGAGTTTTTCCAGGGTCGGGATCGACGTCTTCTTGGGGAAAATAGTGGGGACGATGCCGGTGGTCTGTGAGGAGATTCCCTTTCTATCCGAGGGAAAGTGTTCCGTTGGTTCTTCAAGAGGATGACTGACCCTTTTTTACCGTGCCTCCTTAGGGGAATGTCCCGTGACCCTTGAGGGTACAGCCCAGTAACAAAAAAAAGAACCCGAGTGTCTGGGGGAGTGTCGAACAAGTGTGTCCTAGTGTACATGAGGGTGATAATTTTTTCCCGCGAGGATCGTTCCTTCTCATAAGCTGCGGATTTGTATATATATTAAAAAGGTGTTTATACGTCGAAGGTTTTTGTTATTTTATTCGTGGTTTTTGTGTCTTCGTGGAGAAACATCCCGGGGGAATGCCTCGGGATTTTTATTTTTGACTTTTCTTGAGAGGGGGGCGTTCGTGAAGGAGATATTGAACCGGTTTGAGATGTAAAAGGGCGGAAGATCTTTCCTCTTTAAATAGAAAAGAAGAGAGAGGGAGGCAAGGGGCGGCGAGGGAAAAGAAGAAAACACATTTACACAAATATTTTTGAAAAGTTTTGCAAATTTTTGCGGGTAGTGTTGTCTCGTCTTCTCTCTCTCTCTTTCACTCTCACAGTTCCCACTCACGAGTGCAAACCCTCGAAAAATCTCTTTCGGATATCGACGCCCCTCGATTGCAAAATGTAACGTGTGCGTTATTGCTCGCGTAGTGTCATTCGCGAGAGAGAGAGTCTCGAAAACGCAGCGAGGCGCCGGAGGAGTAGCCGTTCCCCGCTCGTCCTTGGGACGGAACGTCGAAAGAACTTCGGGAATAATTGGAAATGCGGCATTTTTCGCAGATGCGTGAGAGAAGAGTGTTCCGCTGCAATTTCGGATGCGCTTAAACGTTTGACGAGTCGTAAACATCCCTCCCTCCTTTAAGACGGGGATGAAGAAGAGTTAGATCCTCTCTTCGAAAAAGCAATCTCGAAATTCATCTCGGTGAAGGAGAATCGGAAAGTAGAACGCACCACATTACCCCTTTACATCTCACTGCCAAGAGTCTGATACGTTCTTCGCCCGACGTCTTCAGATGCCTTCTTAGCGTTTGTGCGTTTTTTTTTTCGTGGACGAATCATGTGACTTACTTAGATGTAGGATATTATAGATCAATTGGTCGTTTGGAACAGGATACCCGGTATATTTGCGTTCCACAGATATTAAAGGAGGTTTCCCGGCCCCGATCACTACACTAGGACGTGACGCAGTATAACGGCTGTCTTGCTGCGTATAATCGTCCGAAAAGCCCCCCACACTGTAAATTATTTCGGAATTAGGGACGGCACTGGTCGACTTGACTGTCTCCGGTCAAAGTGCCGCTTTTTTTGCACCCGAGTGAGTTAACTCACATGATTCTTAAACAATAGCAACTTGATCCATCCATGTCTATTCCAGTTCCGAGGGGTTTGATTTTATAATCCTGTAGGTCATTGAGGTTATTCGAAACAGTAATAAGGAGGATACGGATCAAAGTGTCTCTCTCAATGCAAAAAGCAAGCGTGATTTCATGAAATGTACGTGTATGGTGAGTTTCTCAGTGATGGCGAGAGGTATTTCGCCGGAGCGGGATGACCCCTTCAACCCCCAGGTCTCCGCCTTAAAGCGGGGGCATTGAAAACGCTCTCGAGGAAAACTCAAGGGGAGAGAGGGGTAGGAAAGTCTATTCAGAGAGCGAATCCCTCCACCGTCTTCTCTCTTTTCAACCGCCTCTCCTCTTTTTAGTCGCTTTTTTCCTTGAAAAGGGTGGCGAGCTACGGCAAGGTCCTACATGCGGGGGTGAGCAAGGTCCAGGCGGAGGAGGGCAGATGGGGACACAGCACGCATTCGAATCGATCCAGTCACAAACTCCGCATGAATATACTCTCGCCTAATTTCTCCCTTCATCTTTCACCCGCGGGCGCGCGCGTGTGTAGCGCCACTTTCGAACTCGTCCCCCGTTTTTCCCGCGTGGCCAAAGTGGGCCGTCGCTAATCTCGACCCGAAGTAGCGGCTCAGGTGCCCGGGGAGTCGAGTATCTTTACCCCGTGTGTTGAAGAGTTGTCGTGACGGTGTTCGACACGTAGCGTGAGTTTCCGAGTCCACCTGTTGTGTAGGTTAGATGGGGCTGTGTTAAAAAGAGCCCTCTTCCGTTATTGCGCCCCGTGCAACAAGATCCTCACTTCGGTTCGTTCGCGTTTATTTCCCTAGACTGATTAGAATGTTCACGAACTAGCGGAATCGTTTTCCCGTGTTTGATTCGTGTAATTTCTTACCGGAAGGATTGGCAGATAGTAGTCCAATATCGGGGGGTTATTTTGGTTGGAAAGCGGCCTGTTTAGACGGTCTATTCTTGCGGTGGCCATGTGGATTGTGTCTACCTGTTTATAGTGATGTTATTTTTCCACCATCGAGAGGGAGAGGAGGGTGGAAGACTAGTGGGTGCGCGTCCTTCTCCTCTCGGAGCCGTCCGCATGCGAAGTGGTCAGATTCGTCGTCCTCGCGACCGCCGTGCAGTGACCAGCACGGATGACGATAACTTCGCTTGTTTCCGTCGAGGCGGGCGCATCCAAACATTCCACGAACGTGCGCCTGCTTGCGAGTAAGACGTGATTCGTCAGTTCCGTGGATTTTTCAGAGTTTTGCAGACTCGTCGATCAATCGGTGACTTCTACGGTGGACGTGGCTGGCGACACGCGTGGAAACACTTCGCGCATTCCGAAAGAGTTCTCTTTGAGTCGTGATGCTGGATTACGAGAAATCTAATTGAAAACTTTGGCGGTAAGGAGCCGGATGAAGTGAAAAGTTAGGAAAAGGGTGCTTCACCCTCGTCTTTGGACCTTAAGCCCGCTAATCCTCCGGCTCTTTCGTCCTCTAATAAGCGCCACCCCACCCGTTTTTTTTTTACAACTCGTGGAAAGAAGAGCTCCCGCCTCAATCAATCCCTCCGAAAACCGCGGTGGAGGACTTGGGCAGTTGGAGCGAGGAGGTGGGGGAGGAGGAGGAGGGGGGGGAGGTGGAGGAAAGGGGCAACGGTGGCCACGGAGGCGGTCGGCGGTGGGCCGGGGGCAGAGGCAGGGGGGGCAGCGGAGGTCTGTTGGGATTTGTCGAGGCGTTTCAGCAGCACCTCCAGCACGTTGGGGAGGAAGCCGGAGGCAGCAAGTGGTGGTGGAGGTGGAGACGGAGCCTCTGGTGGAAGCGAGGCCGGGGGCGGAGGATGTGCGCCGGGAAGGGGAGAATGAAAGTGCTTCCCACCCCATCGCACCGCATCTCGACTTCCGCTCTATCGGTGGCCCCTTCCTCCGCGTCTTCTTCTGGTCAGAGGCAGGACACCGTTTCAACGGCCACGGCGTCCTCAACAATCCGCCGCCGAAGGGGCGATTCCGCATACTACTACGACCACTTGAGCACCTCACCGGCGGAAGACGGTGGCTTCGTGGAGGTGGAGAAGGAGGAGGGGGAGGAGGAGGAGGAGGAAGGGGGGAGGGGTGGGAGAGCTGTTGGAGGCGCGAGGAGGAGGGTCAAAGAGGATTGCACCTCTTCTAATCTGGAGGCGGTCTGTGTGGTGTCGGAGGCGAGCCCGTCGGTGGGGAGTTTGGGGGCAGTGGAAGAGGCGTCGGCGAACGGAGGCGGGAGGGAGGGCAAGTGGGGCCGTCAGGAAGGTGTGAACAACGCCAATGGACCTCCGAGCCTAGTTTATGGTGAGTGTGACGAAGTTGTTTCTTCTTCTTTTTTTGCCATCACACCGCTGTATCCTCTCACGCACTGTATGTTTCGTCTGTGTATGTCTGATTTTAATGTTTCCGTGTATATTGTCTGATGTCTTCTTCATGTTTCGAGCATTAATACGATTGGGTAATTTTGCTTCAGTATTCACCGTGATTGAAGTACTAAGACCACAAATTTGCGCAATTCTCATCACCTGGGAATTGACCGTCTCGTTTAAAAAGTATAGCATTTCAGGAAAATATTGACTTCTAATCTATACGCTCTATACGCTGTCAATACTAAGGTTAATTTAGTTATTTATGAAGGCAAAAAAATATCAACAGATAAGCGTCGATTAGAATAGAAATTTAACACAAGAGAAAATGTACTACCGAGCTGAACAAGATTATATGAAGCATTGTAGACAGCTAAGGAGATCCAACGGCTTGTAACATATTCATTTTAAATTTTGTCTTACGTGACAAATATGCAGAATTGTACCCTAATAGCCCCTATTACCAAAATTATCACTCCAATTATCGGGCACCAGAAAATTGAGTCATCTGGTGGCTCTCCCCTAATAGAAGGCAATTCTACAGCTGTTTTATAAGTTACGAGTGGTATGATACGAGAAAAGGAGTCCTGAAATTCTGCACAGCCCTCACTGTACCAGGAAGCATGCCTTTGTCTCACATCCTCAACGAAATTGGGCCAATAAAACAATTAGCAGTGTCAGTGATGCATATAGATAGATTCACTGCCAATACAGCTATATATGTAAAAATGCAATTAAGTATTTAGCGATAAACTTCTAATTTAAAGCAAAGCTTTAACTGCTAAAAGATTTTTTATAGTTAATAGGGAACACATTAGGCGGGCAGGATATCCTTTTAAATTATACTACAGAAAATATATTTGAAATATTTTTGTTTGCTAGAAACGGAAAACTTTTCTTCTATTGGATGGTGATCTATTAGTTGTAGCAAAACATGTTTAGATGGCCAACTTGGTTTTTTTTGTATACTAGCTTTTCCTATACGAGCCAGAGGTATTTAAGGATACAATTTTCTTTTACTAACCATATCAAGCAAGCTATAATCAGGCTTCCTGTTAATGAAACAATTTTATGCCTTGTAAGATAACTGCAAAGGTTATTTGCTCCAAGTGTTCCTACGCAAACGGCTGACTATTTCGTCTTTCGTCCGACTACTTCTGAGTTTATGATAAGCTAGCGATGGGAAGAGTTTTCTCAAAGATGCTCTTGAATTAATTCTTAAGTGATAATTGACTAGAAGTGTAATTTCTTTCGATACCATATTTGCATTTCGAGACCCTCAATTACCATTTTGAATGAAGATGCGAGGTAGCATCAGGGATGAATTAATGTAATATTATGTGAAGCGTTCTCGGGTTTCCAGCCGGTTCAGTATCTCCATCGTTGTCGACGTTTCGGCCTCCTCCATAGAAGCCGTCTTCAGGACTGAACACATCTGATACGCCGGGAAAGCACCAGATTATTCCTAATGTAATATTAGTTTGTAACAAACGATAGTTAGAAATATTGATACTTCGCGTGTTAAAAAATAGTAGCATGTCGAGAAGTACTGTACATTTTTATTCTTAGTCGTGATTGTAAGACAATTATCAGCTGATTCTGTCAATTGCTTCAAGCACAGTATTTTGGTAGTATTCAATAACTGAAGAACAAATATTTTAACCGTTACACTGTACCATTTTATTCCCCGACCATGGTTTCTTCCTCTCCAATCCATTCCTCTGTCGTTAAAACCCTCTTTCCTCCTACTCCCTTGACTCAACCCCTCCTTTTCATCTCTTCCCATTTTTTTCACCTTTTTTCCTGTTTGTAATCAGAAAATGTATTCTCAGTGCTTGATGATAACGTGAAACGTCGAAACCATGGTCGTGGAATGGAATCATATAATGATTCGGGTAAAAATTTGTTTTTATTATTATTAGTTGGGTCGTTTGCAACTTCAGGGTACTCGATTTACCTTAGATTAAGAAGTAATGCGGTGACCACACGTTTTTCATTTAAATGAAGTCTTTTATATCAAAAAGCTTCAATTTATTTTCATCCAGTATTTCTTTGCTGGTGGTTAATCTTATAGCATATGTTATTTTTGGCTTTAATTTAATGTATTAATCTTTCATGTTTGTTTGAATTCTCACTGTAAAAATATACTCAGACTGGGGAATTTGAGTTAAATTTCAAGTTGTTTCGAAACATTATTTAATGAAGAAGTCGGTTTCTCCCAAGATATATGTTTCGAGGCACTGATTGGCCATACATGAGCTCTTGCAGTTCATTTAATATTCGAGGTAAACATACTCTTAAAACTTAGCCTTATTGATACGCTTTGATTTCCAAGGTATTGCGCAGTTGAATGGAAATTAGCCATAAAATTACTACGACATTTGACTCCAGACTAATTTGCTTTTCTTCTCTTTCATTTCAATTTAGGCTGAGCCAGATAATCGTATGTTTTATTTAGTAATTCCATTTGGATTAATACGTAAGTTTGTATAGAAACTTACAATTTGGAAAAATAGTGAGTTACGTGAACATTATAATGAAACTATTGATAGTTTTTCTCTTTAACTCATATATCATAATAGGTTTACAAACTTAAAACGCATTGCTTCCATGAACCACACCTAGAAATTTCCTTCACTGCTCTTTTCCTAAAAGCTCATTTACCATCACTCCAATGTTTTCACCAAAAGAACTTTGGTGACCAAAAGAGTACTATAGAATTACTACACGTTTCAATTAAATCTTTATTATAATCGGTACCTTTTAAACTGTCATCTAATCTTGATCTTTTGGTTCATGGCTTATCCATTCTTTTTCATTGCCTCATAATCTGCGTAAAGTAAATACCATATTTGTATTTTCGAAAATTACATCGTTTTTAATGGAATAACATCAGATAAACGTTGATGAGATTTTGGAAAGCACGGCAAGGCAGGAACACTATAGAGCAATCTCAGTGAACTTGTTGGCAGCTTTGTAGTCCATCACACAGCAGGAACTTTCATCTCCGACTTCTAAGGTTATATCCGCGCTCATAATGACATCCTTTTGGACTTCCGTTGCTCTAGGAATTTTCAGGAAGTGTCGGCAGCAGTCTTGTGCATTAAAAGAGCTCAAACGTGGCTCATATTCGACAGATCTATTAAGATTCGTGGCACTGATTGATTGATGGCAAATTTTATCAGCTCTGAAAACTAGATCCACGACATAATCCACGTTATGTGATAAGATTATTAACCCCCTTCTAATTTCCTATAACGACAAGGCTGTGTTAATTTAACCCGAGTATCTTTCGAATGTCAATATCGAATTTTAGTCCATCTAGTAGGAGAAATTTCATATTCTCAGAATTACATTCATAATGCATTTGCTAATCCAAAATAATGTACCAGATTCAAAGACTACTGCGGTTGAATCCAAGACAAACTGGATTCTAAGAGTATCTCTTCTCTTAGTAACTACAAATAAGATATAAATTAATGTTGAATATTCATATGTAATAGTTACAGAAACGTTACCTCAAAGGATTTCATTTTTCGTTTGTTTCTTATGTATAGAAGAAAGAAATTGAGGAAAATTTAAAGACATATTCTAAATTTGTTCCTATTTTTAAAAAGTACATAAATATCAACGTAAAAATATTTAAATGGGAATCTTCAATGACAATATGCTCGATTCATTGCTTCCTTTTCCGTGTTTTTTTTTATGATTTTACGCCCCTACATAATCTACAAGTAGAGACTCACGGATAATATTGGTCAAGTATTACTAATACAGTAACGTAATCATTTTTCAATTTAAGAACGAATATTATTCCTGAACTAATTACCTTCGTTAGCCGAAATATCGCTGTTTAATTCTGCCAGTATGATACAACTAGAATTGCCATATCAGTTACCTCTACACTACATCAAAAGAGATTCTGTAGTAATGATCTACGTAGATATTGAAAAAAAGTCACCATGTATCAATGAAATTATTGCACGCACCATGAAATTATTATCGAGACAAATGTGGATTTGACGTTATCAAAGGAAAAGTTTTTGTACGAATAACTCCAAAGGATATAACTCCTCTTTTCTGAGGTAATGTGCTCACCAAACCCTGTAGAGATTTAAGAAATGTATTCATTCTCACGGAAAAACAGTCGCTTTCTGCATCAAATTTACACCATCAGCATATTAAATGGGAATCGGTCGATGAGATGATTGATTCTTGACTCGAGAGGCAAAATCGGTGACGAATGATGAAGCCCAAATCATTTATGCGCATTTGAAGAACACAACTTAGGAATTCATTTCTTGAGGTTCTCCTTTAAAATCTCCCAAGAAAAATTGATTACCGCAGTCACAGTTTAAAGAGCATGAGGTAATCATTCTGTATAATTGTGAAATAAACACGAAAGAGAAATCATGCAAAGAGCTTTGCCATTTGTATGTGCGTATTGTTATTATAACCGTTTCCGGTTTGATTTCGCTTATTTTATTCTGGATATGAAATATTCTTTTTATTCGGCTAAATGTTGTTCCGCTTACTTCTGAAATATTTTCACATAGGTTTTCCACGAATTTAATACTGAGATACCATAAACTTAATTTATTTACTGAGAGTAGACCTGGTAAAGTTCTTCTGTATTTTTAAGGCTGAGTTATGAAAGACTACAAAATAATACTTATTGAAGGGATATACATTTATTATATGAAGGTTTACATTACTATACAATATTCTAGAGCCTCATTCCCTTGCTCATGTTCTTACATAGTGATAGTTTCTTGAGTTAAAGTAAATTTATCTCACTTTAGATTCTAGGTATATTTGTAGGGTAGTTTAATTTTGTAGGAAAAAGGACTTTCTACACTTAGTGTAAAAACTAGGTATTAGTTAAAGGTACATGAGTAAATGTTAAAAATTTATGTAATCCCTCCTTTAAACGAAATGAATACTCGAGGCTATGAAGCAGAGTTTTTAAGACGAATTATGAATGCGGTGAACTTTTCAATCCCAAAAAGGAAACTAGGGTCGAAGGAAACAATAAATAAAGTAAAATTTTCAACGCACTCCTTGATACATGAACCCATGTAATGAT
>KZ308386.1:173584-196009 GCA_000376725.2 Ladona fulva | reverse complement strand
CATCTACATAAGTACCCTGCAAGCCGCCTTCCGGCGTGTGGCAGGGGGTGTAAACACCAAGAGTAGAATTACTTTTTTAATTTATTATTATCGCGTATCGTTCGCGGAAAAAAAGAGTCTCTAAGACGACTTGTCCTCGCGTCTATTTCTCTTATTTTACGCTCACTGTCGGATCTGGCAAAGTAGCAGGGGGGTCGCATAATATCAATTACGTCATCCGAAAATGTATTTCCTCTGAATCATCCTTGACGGGGGCGTTTACTAGTAAAAATAATAAATAATAACAATCATAATTTTATATTATGCCGCAAGCTTATGCCCCTCGATTCCTTATTTTAAATATAAAGCATCTGTCATCACAAGTAGGGTTGTCCCATGTTTATTTTGGATCTACGGGGCAAGACACTATATTCAACCTAAAGTACTGGACATTAAACTCTCTATATGGCTATACAAATACGCGCATCTGCATTAATATTACCGTTTCAGATTCAATTAAGATCTAATTTTACATTGAAATACACCGTTAAATATGTAAAAATTTTATTCTATATGTTTTAAACAAATTCTTTGCAGTTCATGTCTTAATATATTAAAAAAGCTAACCAACATGGTTATAACACAATGTTTATTTCCCAAAGAACCCAAGAAGTTCGTTAATCTATGTTTCCTGGTTCTCTGTTCTATTGGTGTCCAGAGATCGGCAGTGCAAACCGATACAATTAGTTTTAATATCGTTAAAAGTACAATTACTTCATTCCGTAAACGGATTATTCCGGTATGTGACTGAGTAAATGAATATTCTAGTTAGATTTGTCCCTATAGTTATTTAAATATTAAAATCTCGTTGAATGACGAAGCATCTTATAAAAGCTCACATCATGTTTGTCGATAAAAACAGTGCATTGAAAAGTGAAGGATGGATATTAAAAATGATTGAAAATTATAATTTGGTTTCTGGAATAGCATTTTTTGGCCACGGGAGTAACGAAACTGGGACATATCCCGAAAGACCTGAAGAACCTTCATTTGCCCTACAGAAATAAAGGATGATCTATAACGTCAGAGAGCAATGCAAACGGCCAATCAAATAAATCCCCATCGATTAACCTTCAAGAGGTAGATATAATATGTGTGTTTTATTTTATACATCTAATATTAAACAAATGGTATGTAAAGTAAGACCTTTTATGAGAAAATGCTCAGGTTGAGTGAAGTCGAGGTTATGGCTACGAGCTTTTTCGATTCAAACGGGACTCCCCCATGTGTCATTGACATGTCCCTTTGTCCTGGAAATAAGATACCTTCGGGGTATAATGAAGTCCTGCTTTTTATAGACGCTGCATCAAGTAACTATCGTCCATCGTGCTTTTCCTAGTATATGACCCATCTCGGGAGTTTTTATAGATAAAAATTATCCGCCTTTGTTCGCAATTGCTATCCATTAGATCTTTAGCGTCGCAGAATTAAATTTGTTCATAATATAGGGAATCAAAACCTCTTGCAGTTATTAACAATGTGTTCCGATCGGATTATTTTAAATCGGGAATACTTTGAAATAAACTGTGCAGCATAAGAAAAAGTGTGGAAATAACAATAACAGCAATAATAATAATTTAATAATAATAATACATTCAATTTGAAATTAAATATAATCAATTCAGATAACACAATGATAGTAGTAAAAAATCATAGATGTGAATCCTACCTGTGATTGGCTTACAAATTTAACTAGGTCTTAATAGTTTAACGACATAATTAAAATTCTATAGGAATGGATGGAAAAAGATGGCATCGTACATTGGAAATTATAGCTACATAAAGGAGATACCACAGTTAAGGCTAAGGTAATATAACACTCAAATATTTACAATGACAATATTCAATCAGGTCTTGCAGAGTCCTTCTCTGGACTCGTCTGTAAGTGCCGACATTTAACAATATACAGGACCGAGTACTTTATTGAAATATGTATATGATTATACCATTACTGATAATAATAATACTGTCTTAATTTGGGTGAATTTTTGTCTAATGAGAACACTCTTAGAATTAACCTTGTAAAGACGAAAAGAAGCAACCTTACCCCAAAAATCTGTAACAAAGAGTGCATTTGAAATTAATTCTTATTTTTCGTATCTATCAATCCTATTATAAATAAATTCTATCATTCTTCCACACTATTAAAATAGTGTGGAAGTTTACGAAGTTTTTATTTTTCATAATCTTTTCAATCCTATTATATTTATTTATTTATTTATTTTTATCAAAAACGCTGCAATCTGGTCGGTGGACCAGGTGGCAACGCTCAGGGGAACGAAAGAAAAATAATAATGAAATCTGTCCGGCATTCGTCCAACGACGGGAGGAAAACCCCTCCAAAAACCTTCCGTAGACATAACAGATCAATTATTACAATTTTTTACAATCATTACTATAGTTACACAATTCTATGGCTAGTTACAAGTACAGATCACAGATACAATTAAGTGAAATAAAATAAATCATACATTGCAGGTTAAAATACATATAATTATATATATTTGAATTAATAAATGACTACGATAAATGTAATGATGAACACATTATAACCTTTTCAGCTTCTTTTTTAACATTTTAACATTTTTGGGCATTGGAGTGAGAAGCTTTTAGGATTGGAAAGTTAACAGTATTCGTAATTCGTCTCAAAAGTCAAAAGTTAAATGTTCTGCTTCCATGTCGATCTCGAGCCTTCATTTCATTAGATGGAGAGACTAAATAAACGAAGCTGGCGTTTATGTACCTTTCAAGGGAATCCTCAGGAGAAAGTGAGGATTTCAGGCGTAATTTCGAGAAAACAAATAAGAAGGACGGCTCGACTCATTTTTCATTTATCCCACAAAGTTTTGATGTCTTCGGATGGCCTTAGCCTCATCTTTGCGAAACGTAAACAAACCCTTGGTAACGTGCAACGGCCGTTCCCGCTTCTACCTCAGTGGAACAGTCACATATGAAAGGGTTTGTTAATGGCCACTCCAATTCGAAAGAATAATACGGAGTTGTTGAGTTTTCAAGCCCGTGAATTCCGGTATCTAGCGGAACAAAGCCGAGCTTTATGGGAAAAATTATGAACGTTGAACAATCTGGAAGTTCTAGCACAATAAATTATCCATTTTCATTTTCCGAGAGTCAGCTGCAGTTTTGTTTTCGGGCTGAAAAGGTATGAATGCCGGCGTTCATTACTAACATCCTCCGAATAAATTCTTTTCTAAACACGTTAAAAGTTTGGTATTTATGGAGTGGTTCTCGTACGGCGTCGTGAATTTCGTGCATTTTCCGTCATCGTATGCGTGATTACTCTTCCAGCTCGTGCGAATGTGCTTGAATAAGTGAAATATTTTCGAAGCGTTTTATGAATCATTCCATGCATTCCATGTATTGAACGTTTTGAAATCTGATTTCTGGGTCTATAAGGAGTCATGCGTTTTACATTTTACGAATAGGAAATTACGTGAATGTTAAGCATTCGATAAAGGTATTTGGTAGTTTAAAGTGTTTGTAGGGTTATTAAATACTTAATTATCTTCTAAATTCGGATGAAGTAAGGCTCGACTGGATAGCAAATAAAACCGAAAAAGAAAAAGTCTATAGCTCTTCATCTACATCTACATAAGTAGATAAAGCCGCCTTCCGGCGTGTGGCAGGGGGTTATGACATTCGCTCGCAAGAGTAAAGTTATTTTTAGGCTTAAGGAGAAGTAGATTTACATATGTTTAAGTTTATCTGAATTACCTAATGAGCGCAGCTGTGTACTCCTCTATATAACATCCATTCACAGTACAATTGAGTACGTATTTTTTATATATAACTACTGTACGTGCATCAATTTCTGACAATGTTTACCTAGCAACAGCAGTAGATGATAGCTCATAATTACAATACCTCAAATATTTGTACATTAAGATGTGTAAAAAGTAGTGACATGACTAGGACTCGAACCCAGGTCTCTCAGTTTCCGGGAAAGTGGGAGATCTTCCACCTTCCATCAGATTATAGGCACAGCATGGTAGTTCAGTGACTAGAATACCTGCCCGGAAAGTCACTTTTTCACCTGTTATTCCTTGGCATTCAGCCGCACGGCTTTGCCGTGCAAAGTAAATGCCCCTTTACTCAATCTTATTCCTCCGTTATTTGAATAGCTGGTATTCGCACTTAATTATCGAACATCGCTTTAAACTGTCAACGCTACATCAGTCACATTTACTCTAGTCTAAGGTATATTTTCATAACTAATTTTATTTACGAAATTTCCAATGGTTTTGTTCTAGGCCCCCATTAGCCAAGTAGCTTGTTCGTTCTCACTCGATGCAAGCGGTCCCGGGTTCGATTCCTTCTGGAAACTACGATAATCCATCAATACAGGATCATGATGGATTTAGGCATCTATCTAGCGCTGACCTCGTTTATTTAGCAATTTCTCGTCGAGTCTCTGGCTCTGAACTGCTGCGCCCCACATTTATTTCAATAACTGCCGAAAATTGCCCCAGATTCGGTGGTTGCTTTGTTAGGGCCCAGCATGGAAATGACTTTTCCTAAAGGTCGGTTTACTCTTCCCAGAAAAGTCAATAAGAATGTAACAGATACTCCCCGCTCTCTTCGTCTGAAGGTGACTGCAAGGATAAAAAGTGATTACGTCACTTCAAAACACTCCGAAGAAAAACAAGATGAAACCTCATCCAATATTTCTTAGTATCAGGGGTAGTCCTAATAGAAAGTTGAGTGATGGTGTAAACGTGACTCAGGCCGATATGGCGGCCGGATTTCTCAGAAAAGAAGGACGTCACACGAAATCCTTTAACGGCTCATAAAAGGACAAGAAAAGAATACCGCAGTTATTGATGACGACCGAAATCTTAAGAATCAGTCATTAGGTGGGAGAAGAGTTACAACGAAGATTATAAGTGGAAAATATTTCCCAAGGAAGATGAGTTATAGGGATTCGATTAGTGTCCGTTTGCAAAAGTATTATAGAACAGTAGCTGTTTATGTTGGAATTGTATCATTGAAGGCTTATCTTGAGGAGCATGTTAACATTAAGTTTATTTGGGGCAGTAGAAATGAATGCACTTTGTCCGTGCAACATGAATAGCGTTCACTCGTTGATTATAATGCCACATTAAATGCTATCAGATGCAATAGTATGAATAAATCCAAACGCTTAGAAAATTATCTTATCGATTTGTAGGAAACGAGATGTTTGAACCAATATTAAAACCACGCGTCGGCCTCCGGATAGCTTCTTGGGTGGGTAACGCGTTTGACTTCGATGAGAGCGGTCCCGGATTCGATTCCCGGTGGGGGCTCACGTGCGAAATTACCTTAGCTCTAGAGGTTTAAAAACACTCCGTAAGCCGTAATTCGGTAGGCGTAACTCGCCTTAAGAGATCGACGGGAAGCTCCGGATTACCGATTTCTGGGAATTCCCAATGCACATTTCAGAGACAATGCCTCCATCGTCAGGGGGTCTCCACGTAATACGGCTTACGGAGTGCTTTTAAAACTCATTTAATTAATTAACAGCCGTGTTCCAGCTTTCTTTTCTTTCATGACCTTAGTTGTCGAAGCACTTTTAAAATAACTTTTTAAGTATAAGCTTCACGTAAGCTTCCGGTTTGAATTCCAAGGTAAATCGACAAATCTTTCTTATCCTAGGAACAGTTCACGTAAGGGAAAATGGTAAAGTATCTCTCATAAGAGTACAAACACTGCCAGAGCTGCAACATATTTGGATGGGAATGTTTGAAAATTCTAGTAAGATAGGCGCTTACCGCTCACACCGTTACTATGTGTAAAAAAGAAGCAGCTTGTTGTACGTTGTCGACCTTGCCTACACGTTGAACTCGCCGCTCTTTTCTACAGCCACCTCTTATGCAAACACGTCCGCAATAATGTCCTGCTCTGCAGGGGTGCACCCAATCGCCGCAGGGGCCCCGAAAGGGAGGGCGTAGATAGCCCGTTTCATGTGGTCAGGTCGCAAAGGGGAAATGGAATTTTCCTCCTTTTATTTGTAAACGGAGAGAGGTGCTTCATTTTCTTTGCCCATGGAGGACTTCGACGCGTAACATTCAGTGCAATGTAAGTGCGTTTTCACTCGTAATCGCTGATTAAGAATTACAAGAAAATAATTGAAAATGAAGTAAAGGAAAAAGAGAAAATCTTTTTTTTAATCTCCAGGGGAGATTAAAAAAAAGATTTTTCCTTTATTCTGGGTTCCTACCTAGATAAATACCAGAGATGAACCTGATTACACTGCCGACTTACTCATAAAGAAATGTTCGAATTTGGTTCGGAAAATTGAAAATTGAAGACATTTCTATTCTTATCATGAAATATATTGCTGTGGTTCAAACTGCAAAATTTGATTAAAGAAGAAATTATTCAATATGATACTCGTTTTAAAATTTTAATTATCAATGTTGTTTCATAATTGACGATATTGACATTTATTAAAAATGAATATGACTAATTACTGCTCAACATTGAATATTCTATGTGGATTCAATTATATTTATATGTTGAAAATGGATACATGGATTTCTAGGGACTTTAAATCCACTTAATGGACCACTCGGATGTGTAATTGAGCGTCAAGCAACATTGTGCTTGTAATGAAAGTATTTATTTATTTAGGAAATACAATATACAATATTTTGGTAAAAAAATACAATAATAATAATATCATTCAATATACATTATAAATGATTGCACGAGAAGAAATAAATATTGCCATTAAGGTCCTTCTGAGCCATTAAGAGGCTCATCAGGAGGTGCCAACATATAAAACATCTGAATCCATAGTTACAATATCTAAATTGTTGCTTAGATATAACTACATTTCCTTCGGGGCAACACCGGTCGGTATGGCTCTTTGTTAATAAACATCTTTTAGTTCTCAGCATATTTGTTGTTTGAAAACCTCTCACCAGGTTAGCCATGGTTTTGCGTTTACTTCATTGATGCTTTGCAGCCCATATAGTTTATAATACACTCAAGGTATTATTACTTTGTCTTTTCTGTATCTCTTTTCCTTATCATTTCTTTACAAAGTCGTTCTCACCTGGTATCCACAAAAAAACTGCCAGGTATCATACCGATTTTACGGTCAAGATTTCTTTAACATAATCCTTTTCAATTTTTGTCTTCCTCGTTTACCACTCATCGCATTGAAGTATGAGACTATCTCCCACACGAAAGCAAAGGGAATACAAAAAATTGATGCGTTGGAATCCTAGCTCTGAGTGAGAGCAGAGCTGGATTTGGAATTTAATTCACTAATAAGGTAGTTCACTAAACTTAATTCACTCACCGACGGACAAATATTCATTATTTGGATTAATGTATTGGATTGAAACTGCTATTCAGACCTCGGAGATGTGATTACATATATATGAAAAGCTAAATTCAATGGACAAAAAATGAACTAGTATGTCACTAATCGGACACGAACCCAGGTCTTCTACGTGTAAAGCTAATACTCTCGCAATACCAACCCATTCCACAATAGGTTTAAATGGCTGAAAAATAGGAAAATAAAATTATTCATCGCAAATAAACTAAGGCCCATTTACACGAACCTCGTTTCACTCTTGCTAAATTTCACCTCCTCTAACACAAAAAAATGTTTCATTCAAATCAGCGGAGCTATTTGGTGGTCTCTCCTCATAAGTGATTTTCTTAGGTACTGCTCAGTACGATGTAATGTGCATTATCTAAATCTCCCTTTATTGGGCAGTAGAAGGGGTGCTTTATGTCGGGGTTTGGCTTTATAACCCTTTAGAAACATTGCAGTATATCGGCGTCATTGCTCGTTATTTACATATCTTTCTTTTATTGCAAAACTAAGTATTCATCAGAGGGATATTGGTTCTGCTGAATTTCATCATGGCTTTTTGTGCGATGTGCAGTTATTGTCAATAGTCATATTCTATCAAGAAATAGAACTTAAAAGTTCTTCATTATGGCTTGAATAGCCTAGGGAGGTGAACATTTTTCTGCTGTGATGTTCTCGGTTTAATGGATTACTTGTGCCAACACTTAAAACTGCTGCGCGAACAAACAAATTTGAGCTCCAGTCGAAGTCCTTATCGCCTTGATAAGATATAGTATCCGTATATCTTGTTATATTACTTGGCAGGGGTATTTTTGAACTTAAGAACAGCTTTGCAGATTAGTTACCATCGCGAATATCTGTTACTTTGGGACTTAGTACGGGATAGAGCTTCATGAGTGATATTATATAAAACATATCTCTTGTATGCGGTATGGATTGAAGGGAATTCTAGGATTGCAACCAATGTTCAAATACTTTGGTATGTCTATCTGCATATAAATTGTATGAATAATCCTGTATACAGTTTATAGAAATTGTGCTATATTTATACATGTGAACATGTATGTATGTTTGTAGACGATGAAGAACTTATGGGATACTCAATAAGTTTGTGAGAATTGTGTGGAACTTAGCTTCTCGAATATTTTTCTTTAAAGATATTTTTTTTTAGTTTCAACAACCGACCGATGATTTCGTTAGTGAGCAACATCATAACGTGAATGTCATCTTAAATGTGGTTCATCAGATATATAAAGGAAATCGGCTTTAGCAAGAAGTATTGTTAATCAGGCGTAACTTATCTTAAATGAAGCCTTATTAACATAGATAATATAAAACTATTAACAAACTTTAGTAATTTAAAACACCGCAGTTTCGTTGCTAAGCAACGATGATGATCTCCCGATGTTGTTGCTAGGCACCCACAGTAACGAAACCAGAAACGGAACATGTGATCGTCAACATTTTCCTACCGGAGTAATTTCGCAAAGACGCATTCTCTCAAGTCTATTCCACATCGACTGTAGCACGCAACTTCCACTGCGGAATTTAAGGTTCCGGAGCACAAAGGGAAGTTTCCACTGCGAGACGAGAGAAACTCGACGGAAGGACATGCAAATAAAGGGAAGGGAACGGAGGAAGAAGAGAAATTTCTGGAGGCAAAAGGGAGAAACGAAGAAAACGAAAGAATGGAGGGATTGAAATGAGGGAATGGACAAGAGGGGGGAAGAAAGAAGTAGGGGGAGAGAAGCGAAGATGCTGCGTGGAGAGGGGAAGCAAATGGGGTCAGAACGGCGACCAATAGGGATTGAGATTGGAGGTCGAGTCTGGGTCGGTAGGGTGACGGCCTTCGCAACGAGTCTCCAGAGAGAAAGAAGCGTTAATGGGTAAGCGGGAGGAAAGAAAGGTTCAGAGGTTGCGGATGGTGACCACCTGCTTAATGCCCGGATTTAGATTAGTGTCTGGAAGAATCGCCCGGCTTTTATAAACGCATGTTCGCAGTCTGTGGTAACGCAGGCGACTGAGCTGTTGAGCGTGATTCTGAAAGTGGTTTGCAAGAACCACACATAACTTAGGACTACAAACCACACAAATAAGGGAATTTTAGGATTGAAAGTAAAAATTTAAGCTATTATTATTTACTCTTTATTTATCTTCCTCATAGTCTCTGGAGTTATTACTGCATAATCCTACACTAATGAACCGAAATAATTCGACTACAATTAACTTAAATTTAAAAAATAAAACAATACATCCAAACGATTTGACTAATATAGATACAAGGAATTGGTATAAATAGTAGATACAGATTTATATGCACTCAAGTTGATAAATAAAGGATTAAGGAAAGATAAATCACTAAGCACAGAAGAGCCGTGCGGCTGAACCCCAAGGAGTAACAGGTGTAAAAATAACGGCATGGCCGGGACTCGAACCCAGGTCTCCCAATTTCCGGGCATTGTTTGGGAAGTGCTCAACTGCTCTGAAAGTGGGAGACCTGGGTTCGAGTCCCAGTCATGTCGCTATTTTTCACACCTATTATTCCTTGATAAATTAAAACTTATAGATATAACAAGATATACGTAGATACACACAAAAAGAAAGATTTGGGTTGGGGGAAAAGACGCCTTAACAGATGGTTTATGGAGAAAAACCCACACAGGAAGGGGGAGAAAAGAACCCTCGAAATCACATGGGTAATAAATACACTATAACTTGTAGAGGGTGCAGATGATGTTTAACACATTTGTATCGTCATACATGTTGATGTATCGGCAAATGCACCCCTCGTCGGATGTGCCATGGAGTGACTCTAGAAAGGGGGAAAGAGAAGTTGTGAAGTTTAATTTGGGAAAGATAGATAAGTTAACAACTAAGGCAAGCGGAGAAAGAACGGGATATTTCCTCTTCTCTAAAAAACATCCTCTTGATCTATATAAACTCAATTCTTTTGGGTTTCCGTGTACATTAAAATAGGCTTCCGTTTACAGAATTAGTGTCTGCGTTTAATTCTCTATTTTATCAATTTGTGCCCAGTTGCATAGTCTATGTACTCAAATAACAGCGTAGATAATCGTAAGCAGAGAAATTAGATCGAAAAAACGAAATGGTTAATCATGACTTGTTGAAAATGTTAAATTTTATTAAATTCTCTTACATACAGCGAGACAACACATTTTTGTTCTTTAAATGCGGTTTTGCGTCATTCGAAACTTTTTATTTTCTTTAAAATTTTTTATCGACTCTTTCCCTAGATGATGATATGTTTACTATCTTCGTGATTGGCCCAGGTTTGATGCCTGATCATTGTGTCACACATAAGAAATGCACGCAAAATTCTTTAGGTATCTACAGAAATTATTTATCACACTAAAATAAATAGCTTTGGCCATCCTACCCAACGATTTTTGAAATTCAGCTTGGTAACGTCTATTGGGTGTGTGTTTTGGCCGTTAAACATCTTGCTGAAAACTGATAGTTACAGAACCGTTTCTTGGGCGAAATTTCTTTGGTTGAAATGATTTTGGGTAAAATCCTTTGGCTTAAATTTCCGGATAGCAGAATTTTCCATTTATTTAGTTTGCGGTTCACGTAATCTACTGCTATTTAATGTTTTGGTCCCTACAGATTACTCCTCCTTGAGGCTGTTGCCTGTCCCTGTAGATCTTTGACTGTAATACACCGTTCCATTCCTTTTTTCTTCCCTGTATATCAAAAGGAAGAGAAACCTCGTGAAACAGAAGGAAAGCGGACGCCGAAACCTTAAAAGCGAGGATTGTGCATTTAAGTAACGGACCGAGAGACATGAAACTTTCAAATTCGTTTTCAGGTTAATGTAACGACATGCACGTATTTGAGAGATACAGGGATAGAGAGAGAGAGATGGGTTTCCTTTCTGAGGAAGCACAAAAGGACGGATATGACATATGGAACGGACATGTGTAAATAGGAAGAAAGAATCGCGTCGGGTAGGGAGTTACATTGCTCTCGTTCATGTTTGATGTTCTTGCCTTTCCCATGTAGAATTTCCTTTCTCCTCCTTAAAATTTGTGTGGAAATGGACGGTAGAGGAACTGGAAAACGGAAGAAAGATGAAGGTTTCTCGAGAATATGTACCTAAATGTTGCTGTGGATTGAGTGAGGGAATCTCTAAAATAGGGTTGGGTTTTTGATAAATTCTGAAGTCATTTCTACTTTTCTAAGCCACCTTGTACTCCTTTGGTGTCTTGCTGTGAATTATTAGCCCATAAGTCTGTCTTAAACACACCGTCTTCAAATTAAGCTTGCTATAACCATATAACCATATATAATCCTATAACCATGAAGAACAGTACTTCCCAAAATTTTTCGATTCATTGCCTCCGTGGTTTTATAAGCTTTATGCTCAGCTCCCCCCAAACTTCAACTGCAAGAATAAGCTTGGAAACTTCCTTAGAAAAGGGGATGCATTTATTTATTTATTAACGATATATCAACATACAGCACTGGGCCAATTGCGGTTGACGATCAACAATGGTGATAATTAAATTGATCAAAAAATTGAACAATAATATAAATAGTGAAACAGAATCAAAATTAAAGAGATCAGCGTTACAGAGATTTTAGAGGATCGACGTTTTTATTGGAAGACAAAGAGTTGATAATTGGGGGTATGCGGAAGTAAGGTGACCGTTTTATTATTGACAGACGTGGAATATTCAAAGAGAAGATGTCGTATAGGTGAGTTGTTCTTGAAGTATAGAAATAAGAGAGAGTAGGAAAGGGGAATCAACTTTGCTGTTGATAATATTATATTGGAAAGCAATATCGGAAAAAGTATGAGAGGTTTTAAGAGAAATAAGACTAAGATGGTTTAGAAGATGAGTCTTTGACATATTCCTATAATACGGCACTCTGAAGCAGACTATCTTTAAAAGGAAATCTGAGAATTGATTGAGAGTAGAGAGATACTCGAAACTCACTCTCGGGGCATTTCCCATACATTCTTTTCACATCTGGAAAGAATTAAACGCAATGTTTCATTTTATCGGTTTCAACAAGAGAAATGGAAAGATCGTCAGTGATCCGAATGTTTGCCTAGGGTCACTGTTAGATCAGGATCCAAATTCATGCTCCCCCTGCCGCCCCCGCTTTTCTTTCCATCCTCTTAATCATCGACTCATCAACCCCCATGGGGTGGTACCGCTAAGTATGGGAGCCACTGCTGTAGAGAGAATGAAGTATTCTTGAGAAAACAAGGAGTGAGGTAGTTATTCTTTGCTTTTATTTCTTGTGCCAGATATATACTTTTATAAAGCATTTCTTATGCTGTGAAAATTATTAATACCATTATATGTGTGTATCTTTTATATTTCAGTAGCATTCATATTATCACAGCTTTGAACAAAAGTTAAGTAAATGGAATCTACCTTTCCTTTACTTTCTGTCGTAAAAGTCTGTCTTTCATTCTTCTCGACCGTTAGGTACATGTGAATTTTATTATATAACATATATTTATTCCTCCCTTTAGAAATCCAAGAAGGTAATGAAAGATATATTTTCTGTAGCCTGTAGCAAAAGACAACGTATGGTTAGAATATCTGTCGGGAAACTGGGAGACCTGGGTTCGAGTCCGAAACTTGTCACTGTTTTTCACATCCCTATATCCTTAGCTTTAAGACGCACACCTTTTCGTGTAAAATTAAACAGAATGTCCTTCCCTTACATTTCGTTCATCAAGGCATCAAAATATTTACGTAGTTTATTGCAAAACAGAAATCCTTTTCGGTGCGTTGAATAGCTGTTGAAGATGCATATAATATACAAAAGTTAGCTATTTGATAACGAATTTAGATGTTAAATTTTAATTATTATTTATGTCTTGATTTAAATTTTCATTTATTTATAGCTCATCACATAATAACGTATATTTTTATAAGATTTTACTTATTTCAGATGCCCTTTTGCTGAAAGTGTGAGATAAAATGAATTTATGGATAACTTTTCAAAATTATCCATCATAAAATACTCCCGATAGCTTTCTTATTGTTGTCTGAAATCTAAAACTTTATCGTTCTCGAATTTTCTGTTATCTTTGTAATCAATCTGAAACGTGCAGATGTAGACCTTTCCTGAAATTTTTATCTTCAAAGAATTTGCAACGTCCAATATTCGTCATTTTTTCCAGATTTTTTTTTGACAGATGAAACGAGAAACTTTTATCGAAACATTTTCTACTCTCCTGAACAATAGGTAAATATTTTGAAATAAATTTTGCATAAATGCAAAGAGCATTCATGTATTTGCTCGTAAAAGTAATACGTACTCACTAAGTGAAATTACACGAATTCCTTTGGATTTTAAATGAGGCAAAAGAATCGTTAGTTGTACATCAGAGCCATTGTCCATTGGCTCCATTGCTGACTTGATAGTTGGTCAGCGTTGTCCAAAGATTATTTGGCACTCCATAAAATTATCGAAAACCGATTGATTTGATATTCCAATCGAGGAAATTGAATTTCATATTTAATGAGGATTGTGTGGCTGTAAACACGTTGCAGTCGAATTGAAAATGTGTGCAGGCAAAGGAATTTTGGTTCTTAACGGCGAAATCCAAATATTATTTCATTAGGTTTATCTTTATTTTCAAATTTCGACTCAAAAATAACAGATAAACATTCAGGGAAATTATGACATGAAACTGTCGAAAATGCAGAAACTCTGTAAACAGCGATGAAATCTAATTAAATGCAAAATTTCGGGGGAGTGGCGCTTAACAGGCAGTGAGCAATTTGTTATGTGGCAACCACTTAGTGAAAGGGAATATATATGTAATGATAAATCGCCAGAATTAGCTTCACAGTTGCGGTTGTGCACCGTAAACTTTCTAGTATGTATAATAAAAATAACATAACATAGTGTAACCTAACATAACATAACACAGCATAACATAGCATATCATAACATAGCATAGTATAACATAACATAGCATAACATAACATAGCATAACATAGCATAACATAGCATAACATAGCATAACATAGCATAACATAGCATAACATAAGATAACATAATATAGCATAAGATAACACATTACCACACGACACAGCATAACATAACATCTTTCTAATTTAATTTTGCAAATGAAATAAACCCTGCAAGCGATAAAAATGAGTTTTACATGCTTTTCTTATAGAAAGAGTTTTAAATGTCTGGAATCGAACGGAGGACAGCTAGGCGAATAAACGATAGCCTATTTTCTAATCTGGGAAGACATTTATAAATCTAGAAAGTTTGAAAGTCGTAGTAGGTCTGGTTCTCGAATTTTTTAGCGGACAAACATGTATACACACACTCTATAATATAAGATTACATTGGGCTCTCGGATAGCCAAGTGGGCAACTTTTTCAACGCCGGTGAAAGTGGTTCCAGGGCCGACTCCCGGTGGGGGCTTACGTGCGAAATGATCTCAACTGTCATTCTTTATCCACATTAGTAATTATACTATGCACAATTATAGCCACACACTATATGGTAATTCAGATAGCTACCAATATTCATCAATTGGAATCAAACCTGGTACCGCTTTCACAAAAGGCGCGCGTTTCCTACTTGGCTATCCAGAGGCATTTAATGCTATGTATGTTGCAATTAAGGTTAAGGTACAAGGTAATCAAAGAGAAATCAGTCAGAAAACGATACAATGTGTATATTTATATTCTACTATATATGTTTATGTTGTATACCTTTTCTATTATTAAAGCAAACCAAAATTCATCTCCGTATCTCCATTCTTAAACGGTCTTTTGCCGCATTGTTCTTTTCGTAGAAGCCGAGAAGGAAGTGCGTGGCTTTAACGCCGAGATTTTCCTCGTATTCAGAACGTTCAAAATCTTTTTTTTCCGAATCCTTTTCTTTTCTCTCTTTCGGCTGTAAGTGAACGAGTGTTCGGTCTTGGTTTTTTGCTGTGTTGCGAGGAGTCCATTGTAGACCACTGGAGCGAACAGAGGGCCCGAGAGAGAGAGGTTCGCAGACGTGGGTTTGAGAGAGCGAGAGGGAAATCGCATCGAATGCGCGATCCCCGTGTTAATTCGTTCGAAAGGAGCTCGAGAAATCGGTCGGCGCCGTGGCTATTACCACGGTTATTTCAGCGGCGCGGGAAATTGCCATGGGAACCGCGGGGAGAGAGAAACAGCGCCGAGAGCTTATTCGATCAAACTTCGCACGGAGAATATTCTGTTTTCCAGACGCCGGCGTGTGAGACTCGCGGCAGATGTTGGATACGTTTGTGCTGGTGTGCATGAATGGAGAGGGATCGGTGCGGAAGGGTCCCGGGTTGGAGGAAAATGTTGGGATTGGATTCGGAACTTACGGCGCCATTTGTTCGATCGACGCGAGATTTTTTATTTTAGTGTTCAGTAGGTGGTGGTTGGAATAACTCAGCTCTAGTTTGTGACTGTATTCATCGACTGTCGTGTCGATGATGAAAAGATCCCGGAATCGTTACCTACATCTACGTCTACATAAATACCCTGTAACCAGCCTCTCGGCTTGTGGCAGGGGGTGTAAAACGTTTTACTTGCCTCTTTAGTTATCGCGTATCGTTTGCGGAAAGAATGAGTCCCCAACGGGAGTTTTCCTCATATATATATATATCTCTCTTATTTTACGCTCATTGTCGGATAGGCCGAAGGGTTTGAAAGGGTTTATTGGTGACTTGAGAAAAATGTGATCGGTAATATATTATAAATTATTATTAGAATTAATTAATACACGTCTACAAAATATTTGAAAATTTCCCCAAATTCAGTGCATGAATAGCAAGTTGCCCTCAGCAGTAATTTCCAAAGCTGAGACACGTATGAGAAAGAATCAATGGGAATATTCTTTTATCGCCTGTAAATGAAGTATCATTTAGTATTACAAAAGTTGTATTTTTTCTCTCGTAGCAAAAACGTTGCCTTAGCGAGGGGAGGATTTAGGAGGCTGGGACGCAATAGGTAGAGGCCTTTATTATTTACAAATATATATTTAACAAGGGATTTAAGAGAACCAAAATATTATTAATATTAAACATTCACACTACAGATAGGCAATTACCAGGTGGCAGTGTTCGATGTCATACAGTGATTAAAACATACATGGACTTACATATCGGAACACAAGACAAGAAAAAGGGATCAAAATCACAAAACCAATCAAAAATACAAAACCAGCCAATCGGTATATAAGTACGTTATACAGAGCTAAATTCACAATATCTACAACATTATTTAATCAAACTCGAATATCTTAATTGGCATTACACAGACTGATACTGAGACAACTATATATTATACAAGTATGATGAATAAGGAAAAAAAACAATATTTACTCGCACTAATACAGTGGAATGGTGGGGATAAGGTGATTAACAAAGGACAGTTTTAAAGTATCTATGATTTAGGCGGTTTTATAAATATTTTTACTAAAGGATAGGTGTTTTTATTTAGCCTTAGCGATCCTTGGTGAAAATAGTAATGTATGCATTTTCTTCATGTCCCTGACTAAGTATTGGGACTACTGCCTAAGGGAGGTTTTACGAGGGTTTCCCTCCCTTCTAGGGCAAATACCAGGCAGATTACAAATGTTCTCTCTCGAATTCTTATTTCATAAAATTTTGAAGTATGTAATGTAACATCCTTCACAATTGTTACCCACTGCCGCCAGGTCATGCATCTACTTGCAGTGATACTGTAAATAAATAAATAAACAAGCCAGCTTGTAGATTGGAATATTCGTGCATGAATTTTCCGTCTTATATATTCGCCAAAAAATAGAGAAATTATAACTTTAACGCCTTTTACTTCGAATATCAGCAACCGTCAACTGCGGTGCGTAGGCTAATTATGGTTTATGGTATAGTATCGGCTTCGATTTGATTGACTGGCATTAATCTATAAAAATACATGTAAAATTCGGTTTTTCGGTACATAAATATTTGGTGCTTCTTGCAATCTATTTACCCAATTACTTTGCCTCCTAATTAAGCATTCAGACCCATCCACTTGCTGAACAATGTTCCCAGTTCCTACTTATTCGAGGTGCAAATTCTTCTTAACCTCACTATAGTTTGTAGCGGGCGATATAATCAAAATATATATAAGTATGGAGTGTATTCAACTCTATAAATATCTTAATGCATTAGATCATACCCTAAAAATAACCTGCTATTCATTCCATGCTTTAAAAAATACATACATACTTGCGGCTTTATTTCTCTACTTGGCGACTTTTCACATTTAATCTTTTAATAAGAAATTGGCAGATGATACAGTGATCTTAACTCCTAGAAATAACAATAAATACAAATATAAAAACTGAGTAAAATTGCTGATATATATATAGTAAAAACGTGTAAGCAATAAAATATTTTTGAGTTTTACATTACAAACATATAGGATACCTTTAAAATGGATGTGTGGATAAATTTGATTTTACGTATGAATTTGAACAAAACTCTACCCTCTAATTATTAGAAATACATTTGAAATTTTATATTAAATTTAATCCAGTTAAATCGTTTTAATATCATTTTGTGATAAGGAGAAAAACCAATACTCTACTTAGAGACTAGTCATCTAAAAAATTGGGAATTTGAGTAGTCAGGGTATCAGTTTATACAGGATATATATATATATATACGGTGAAACGATACAGATCTATAAGGAATTATAACCAGTAATCGCCAGAAATTCGATGAATGCAATCGAAGTAAGACTCCCAAAGTTAACGCTCCACATTAACATTTATCCGCAGTTTTCATTCCTTCCGACGGATTCGGGTCCTTCCGACTGAGTTTCAGACTCGCCAATTATCTTCGCAGTCTCCGTGCGTTCTGATTACGCCTTATTTAGGTTGTTCGGGATACTTCCGGTGGAGTCTCGAGTTTTTCCCATTCCTGCAATTAAGCGGCCGAATAATGCGCCCCTCATAATTGGAACCGCGGACGCGTCAGAAAGCCCCGCTCCAAAGTACTAGAAACTTCCAGCCCTCCGCCTCTTTCTTTCAGCAAAGAATGCGGGAAGTTGAAAACGTTTTTTTCCGCAATTAATTGAAATACGAATAAATACACTTGATAATTACACAAATAATTAAACTTGGCTTATCTACTTTAGGCGTAAATGTCTGTCGTTATTCTTAAATAACGTTAGCTTTTTTCATCAATTTCCCTTGAGCAATTACTTTTATTTTTATCTTGAACTTAGTGGGCATTTTCCTGAGTTAATTTGCCTCTATTTTTGGAAATTTTAACGTTTTCCTCTTACGCTGGTCCGTACCATTTTCTTCTTTAAATTTAAGTATCGTTTTCCCATTCAATTAAAACCTTTCTGCAATTAAATCAAAGTCTAATGGTAGCAAGTATCGTCATGGAAACCTCCAATTAATCAAAATAGGCATGGAGCACATTTTAAGCTAATTTCTGAAGTTACATTTCTAGTAATATTACAGCAATTTACTTCCAATCTGTGGCCTACTTTCGAAAACAGCATTTGCAGAAGCATTAGCAGAAATATATTTTGAAAATTTGATTAGAAATTCATAAAAGTAAAATTATACAAATTAGCGTATCGGATATCAGGCTTGTTTTCATTGATGACTGTCGTTGATACAGTTACTCTGTCAATCTGTCCGCAAATGTATTCCATATTTACCAGCTTAATTTCTCTGCCTCGACCATTGCAATAATGAAAATAAGGACGCGTAGGTATTGTAAGCACAATTGTTTCAATGTTGACAACAAAAATGTAAGATATTTTTTTAAATTACTTAAAAGCTTTATTTCTTTTAAATTAAATTAGAAATAATAGTTCTGCCGAATCTAAGCGTACCACGAGAAGGAAAATAAAAAAACCCTTATTTTTTCGAATAGAGATGCGGGAATTTTTAATTCAGAGAAAACAAAATCTGATTAGGTCTGCAGAAAGATCGAAATCGGAATTGTTTTCCTCAAAGATATTTTCTGCGGAATGAGTCAAATATTGTTTTCGTTGAACTAAATTCGAATAAGCTCCCCCAATTTATTAAGAGAGAATTTTGATAAAATCACGAAAAAATTCCTAAAATGCCGTGTCGCTTTTCAACTAAGTAGAGACGCTTTTCGGAATTCCGGGAAAGGTTATAAAAAATCCGGGACAGTTTTCGAAAAATCGGTAGTCCTCAGACAACGTACGAATAATTTCAAAGAAGTCCCCGATGCATTGGCCTTGAGAGAAAATCAATTTTTTCGGAATCAAAAGCTTTAAATCATCTAGAGGTGGCATTGTGCTTCGTCTTTTGATATTTGTTACATAGGGGACTATTGAATTATCGGGGAGATGGAATTTCTTTATGACCTCCCGGACCTGAAAGGCTTTAAACTTAACCATCTTAAGCCGCTCTATTTCTTCTCATTTCACTCCGAACCCATAAGCGCCTCGTATATCTGTCTTCTAAAGCTAGTCCCTACAACTCAGAAATAAAGAAAAACAAAATGGATGCCGTCGCATGATATTCTTTTGCGGCAAGGAAATCCCGGGTAGCGACGAAAAGGACAAAGCGGGGCTGCATCAACAAGAAATGGGTTCCAATATCTTTTGGTAAAGACACCTACATCAATATTGCAATTGATGGCCGTATTGCCAGAGGTTAAGTGGTTGGCCGCTGGCTTTTTGGACGGCCTTATGTTTAGTTTTTCGCCATATATAGGTGGTTGTTATATGGCGTGCACCTGGATGAGTAGCGGACTGGTTTTAGTCCTCCTAAGATAGTAAATAGTCCCAGTAAACTTATTTCTTGGAGGTTTTATTGATCAATTTACGTACACCTACCTTCATAGGGTTAGTTTTTCGCCATATATAGGTGGTTGTTATATGGCGTGTACCTGGATGAGTAGCGGACTGGTTTTAGTCCTCCTAAGATTGTAAATAGTTCCAGTAAACTTATTTCTTGGAGGTTTTATTGATGAATGTACGTACACCTTCCTTCATAGACATTATCTATCAGCATCTATCAAATAAAATTAGTAACCTTACGGCAAAAAGCATTAGAGATTAGATATGTTGAGTATAGATCTACTTATGAAGATGTTGGCTGGATTGGAAAGAGTAATACATATATTATGCGTATGCGTATCGGTTGTATTTACATTGTGTGTAGCTGATTTAGTAGTAGTAGTATTAAGGATTAAGGAAAGGTACATTACTAAGCAAGGAAGAACCCTACGGCTGTAACCCAAGGAATATGTCACTATTTTTCACACCTTTTATTCCATGAGTAGTAGTTTTGTTAAAAGTGCTTCGACAGCTGAGGTCATTTCGCACGTAGGCCTCCACCAGGAATCAAACTCAGGACCACTTTAACCGAAGTCGAACGCCTTGCCCAGTTGTCTATCCGGGAGCCCGCAGGTGAATAAATGACGGCCTTTAGACATCTCCAAGAGTCCTCAAATGCTTCTCTATGACTGTAATTCTTGAAGTTTTTATAAAGTAACTAGCTGAAGTGCCCGTTGATTCTCAACGGGGAGAATAGAAGTCGGATTAAAAATAGTATATCTATTTGTACATAAAAGAAGATAACACCACCCAGGTTAGGAATGTGAATCTTCATGGAAATTCGTTCTTATGAAACTTATCTCAAGTTAATGCGCAAGTTGGCAAGATTTTTATCTTCTGGTTCTGGAAAATATAAACTTAAGTATGTCAATAGTCCGAATTGATGAACAAAGTTACTCATCCATCCATCCATTAATTCATTACGGTGCTAGGTATGTTTGTTGCCACTGCGATTCATCACTACAATTTGTTCATAACTGTAATATTTAAAATTTCTGAAAATGTTCCTACCCTTCATGACGTCAATTCTTACCATTGCTTCTAAATGGGCCAAAATACAAATGCATTCTTATGGGAAAATGCCTGAACTCGGAATCAACAATCGCATTGGTCGTCAGGGAGACGGGTTGTTTACAACCTCAGAATATCACAAAATATTCGTATATTTTATCTAAATTCTCGCAACTTCGAATCGAAAGCGATATTCCACGACAAAATTAAAAATCTTTATTCAATTTTCCTTCTTTGGGTACTTATTTTGATTTTATACGACCATTNCTCGAATTTTCTGTTATCTTTGTAATCAATCTGAAACGTGCAGATGTAGACCTTTCCTGACATTTTTATCTTCAAAGAATTTGCAACGTCCAATATTCGTCATTTTTTCCAGATTTTTTTTTGACAGATGAAACGAGAAACTTTTATCGAAACATTTTCTACTCTCCTGAACAATAGGTAAATATTTTGAAATAAATTTTGCATAAATGCAAAGAGCATTCATGTATTTGCTCGTAAAAGTAATACGTACTCACTAAGTGAAATTACACGAATTCCTTTGGATTTTAAATGAGGCAAAAGAATCGTTAGCTGTACATCAGAGCCATTGTCCATTGGCTCCATTGCTGACTTGATAGTTGGTCAGCGTTGTCCAAAGATTATTTGGCACTCCATAAAATTATCGAAAACCGATTGATTTGATATTCCAATCGAGGAAATTGAATTTCATATTTAATGAGGATTGTGTGGCTGTAAACACGTTGCAGTCGAATTGAAAATGTGTGCAGGCAAAGGAATTTTGGTTCTTAACGGCGAAATCCAAATATTATTTCGTTAGGTTTATCTTTATTTTCAAATTTCGACTCAAAAATAACAGATAAATATTCAGTGAAATTATGACATGAAACTGTCGAAAATGCAGAAACTCTGTAAACAGCGATGAAATCTAATTAAATACAAAATTTCGGGGGAGTGGCGCTTAACAGGCAGTGAGCAATTTGTTATGTGGCAACCACTTAGTGAAAGGGAATATATATGTAATGATAAATCGCCAGAATTAGCTTCACAGTTGCGGTTGTGCACCGTAAACTTTCTAGTATGTATAATAAAAATAACATAACATAGTGTAACCTAACATAACATAACACAGCATAACATAGCATATCATAACATAGCATAGTATAACATAACATAGCATAACATAACATAGCATAACATAGCATAACATAG
>KZ308386.1:154741-168214 GCA_000376725.2 Ladona fulva | reverse complement strand
CAGCCCTCCGCCTCTTTCTTTCAGCAAAGAATGCGGGAAGTTGAAAACGTTTTTTTCCGCAATTAATTGAAATACGAATAAATACACTTGATAATTACACAAATAATTAAACTTGGCTTATCTACTTTAGGCGTAAATGTCTGTCGTTATTCTTAAATAACGTTAGCTTTTTTCATCAATTTCCCTTGAGCAATTACTTTTATTTTTATCTTGAACTTAGTGGGCATTTTCCTGAGTTAATTTGCCTCTATTTTTGGAAATTTTAACGTTTTCCTCTTACGCTGGTCCGTACCATTTTCTTCTTTAAATTTAAGTATCGTTTTCCCATTCAATTAAAACCTTTCTGCAATTAAATCAAAGTCTAATGGTAGCAAGTATCGTCATGGAAACCTCCAATTAATCAAAATAGGCATGGAGCACATTTTAAGCTAATTTCTGAAGTTACATTTCTAGTAATATTACAGCAATTTACTTCCAATCTGTGGCCTACTTTCGAAAACAGCATTTGCAGAAGCATTAGCAGAAATATATTTTGAAAATTTGATTAGAAATTCATAAAAGTAAAATTATACAAATTAGCGTATCGGATATCAGGCTTGTTTTCATTGATGACTGTCGTTGATACAGTTACTCTGTCAATCTGTCCGCAAATGTATTCCATATTTACCAGCTTAATTTCTCTGCCTCGACCATTGCAATAATGAAAATAAGGACGCGTAGGTATTGTAAGCACAATTGTTTCAATGTTGACAACAAAAATGTAAGATATTTTTTTAAATTACTTAAAAGCTTTATTTCTTTTAAATTAAATTAGAAATAATAGTTCTGCCGAATCTAAGCGTACCACGAGAAGGAAAATAAAAAAACCCTTATTTTTTCGAATAGAGATGCGGGAATTTTTAATTCAGAGAAAACAAAATCTGATTAGGTCTGCAGAAAGATCGAAATCGGAATTGTTTTCCTCAAAGATATTTTCTGCGGAATGAGTCAAATATTGTTTTCGTTGAACTAAATTCGAATAAGCTCCCCCAATTTATTAAGAGAGAATTTTGATAAAATCACGAAAAAATTCCTAAAATGCCGTGTCGCTTTTCAACTAAGTAGAGACGCTTTTCGGAATTCCGGGAAAGGTTATAAAAAATCCGGGACAGTTTTCGAAAAATCGGTAGTCCTCAGACAACGTACGAATAATTTCAAAGAAGTCCCCGATGCATTGGCCTTGAGAGAAAATCAATTTTTTCGGAATCAAAAGCTTTAAATCATCTAGAGGTGGCATTGTGCTTCGTCTTTTGATATTTGTTACATAGGGGACTATTGAATTATCGGGGAGATGGAATTTCTTTATGACCTCCCGGACCTGAAAGGCTTTAAACTTAACCATCTTAAGCCGCTCTATTTCTTCTCATTTCACTCCGAACCCATAAGCGCCTCGTATATCTGTCTTCTAAAGCTAGTCCCTACAACTCAGAAATAAAGAAAAACAAAATGGATGCCGTCGCATGATATTCTTTTGCGGCAAGGAAATCCCGGGTAGCGACGAAAAGGACAAAGCGGGGCTGCATCAACAAGAAATGGGTTCCAATATCTTTTGGTAAAGACACCTACATCAATATTGCAATTGATGGCCGTATTGCCAGAGGTTAAGTGGTTGGCCGCTGGCTTTTTGGACGGCCTTATGTTTAGTTTTTCGCCATATATAGGTGGTTGTTATATGGCGTGCACCTGGATGAGTAGCGGACTGGTTTTAGTCCTCCTAAGATAGTAAATAGTCCCAGTAAACTTATTTCTTGGAGGTTTTATTGATCAATTTACGTACACCTACCTTCATAGGGTTAGTTTTTCGCCATATATAGGTGGTTGTTATATGGCGTGTACCTGGATGAGTAGCGGACTGGTTTTAGTCCTCCTAAGATTGTAAATAGTTCCAGTAAACTTATTTCTTGGAGGTTTTATTGATGAATGTACGTACACCTTCCTTCATAGACATTATCTATCAGCATCTATCAAATAAAATTAGTAACCTTACGGCAAAAAGCATTAGAGATTAGATATGTTGAGTATAGATCTACTTATGAAGATGTTGGCTGGATTGGAAAGAGTAATACATATATTATGCGTATGCGTATCGGTTGTATTTACATTGTGTGTAGCTGATTTAGTAGTAGTAGTATTAAGGATTAAGGAAAGGTACATTACTAAGCAAGGAAGAACCCTACGGCTGTAACCCAAGGAATATGTCACTATTTTTCACACCTTTTATTCCATGAGTAGTAGTTTTGTTAAAAGTGCTTCGACAGCTGAGGTCATTTCGCACGTAGGCCTCCACCAGGAATCAAACTCAGGACCACTTTAACCGAAGTCGAACGCCTTGCCCAGTTGTCTATCCGGGAGCCCGCAGGTGAATAAATGACGGCCTTTAGACATCTCCAAGAGTCCTCAAATGCTTCTCTATGACTGTAATTCTTGAAGTTTTTATAAAGTAACTAGCTGAAGTGCCCGTTGATTCTCAACGGGGAGAATAGAAGTCGGATTAAAAATAGTATATCTATTTGTACATAAAAGAAGATAACACCACCCAGGTTAGGAATGTGAATCTTCATGGAAATTCGTTCTTATGAAACTTATCTCAAGTTAATGCGCAAGTTGGCAAGATTTTTATCTTCTGGTTCTGGAAAATATAAACTTAAGTATGTCAATAGTCCGAATTGATGAACAAAGTTACTCATCCATCCATCCATTAATTCATTACGGTGCTAGGTATGTTTGTTGCCACTGCGATTCATCACTACAATTTGTTCATAACTGTAATATTTAAAATTTCTGAAAATGTTCCTACCCTTCATGACGTCAATTCTTACCATTGCTTCTAAATGGGCCAAAATACAAATGCATTCTTATGGGAAAATGCCTGAACTCGGAATCAACAATCGCATTGGTCGTCAGGGAGACGGGTTGTTTACAACCTCAGAATATCACAAAATATTCGTATATTTTATCTAAATTCTCGCAACTTCGAATCGAAAGCGATATTCCACGACAAAATTAAAAATCTTTATTCAATTTTCCTTCTTTGGGTACTTATTTTGATTTTATACGACCATTACTTCTAATTTAATTTTGCAAAAGAAAAGCCTGCAACCGATACAATCGAACTTTACGTGTATTTCTTATGGAAAGCTATCTGAACGATCTTGGTTCCAACCCAGCAAAGTTATCGAATAAAAAGGTGACAGTAATATCTTCCTGATCTCAGAGAACACGCATGCAAAGTTTGACGCAAATTGGATAAACGGTGTGGACTCCAATTTCAGACAAAGAAACACACAAACCCACAGAATTTCTCCTTTATATATATGGGTGTATGTTAACTTCAAATCTTTCATTTCCAGCAGCTTAAATTTTAAGATGTTCTACATATTATTATTTAGCCTATGATGCGAGAACCCCCAAGTAATATTCTTCTGAAGACCCTGCTATTAATTTCTCAGATTCCTTTTGGCGGTCAGGTATTACATCTGATGACCTTAATATCCTAGTTTACGACAATAATCCTATTTAGTGAGTAGCGATTGTAGCTGCAAAACAGCTTTAGGGTGCTTGCACATCAATAGTGGCTCCATTAGGATTATATTCCACATCCAGGCAGTTATTTAACTGTGTATTCCACTCCGGTGAATGCGTGTAGCGTTAAAATAAGTATAATCAACCGAAGAAAAGGAAAAAAAACTTTCTTTTAATTATAAAACTAATTGTAAAAGCCATTAAATATTGGAGTTATTTAAACAATGAATAGGTGGGAAAAAAGGATCTGGTATATATTGCGTGTTATATATTCGCATACTGTATGCAGGCGAAAGTAGTAAGTTGAGTACTACAAATAATTCTTTATAAACCCAATCCTTGATGATTTTATTAATTTATTTATGACAAATTTAAACAATTAGTATGCAAGTACTGCTATGTGACAATATGAGTTTGTAAGTGCACATAAAAATTTGATTTTCCACATGTTCAACATAGTATCAGTTACAAAGGTCAAGGTTAACCTCCAAATTAAAACTCTACGTTTGCCTTACATCACTCTTATGTTGTATTATTATTTTTCCCACTGGAAAAAGACTTATTGACCTCTACTTTTCGATTTAGATTCAGGCTTTGGCTTCGATAATTCAAAAGCTTACCGATAGAGGAAAGAGTGTATAAATGCGGGATGAGAATGAAAGAGGAAATTTTCACTTTTCTGAAACCTTCTGTAAGATTGGTTTTCACGATAATACGTTGCATTCTCTATCAGTATGTATTTTAACTAGTCATATCAACGACGACGAATTTCAAGCCATGCAACGAAATGAGTAAACTTAGATGTACTTAGTAAATAAGTAACATAGTAAATAAGTGAAGTTGAAATTTTCAAATGGATAGAATCTTTTGGAATGCCATCAAGGTGAACACAGCCGTTCCATTTCCATGTACAGTCGACCGAGTCAGTGGCTCCGTTCCGCTCGGAGGAGTACAGCATTCATTTATTCATGCGGCGTCTTTTCCATGAAAGTACATAAATTGGCATGTCTCATATTGATCTTCTCTCCTTTATAGTCCTCAGCCACATTGAGTGTTTATTTTTCTCCATATCTTTCCCGAAGGAAATGGAAATGTATGTTCTTCATGATTTTCTAATACCATCTAGCGCTTTTCACATCTTCTTGCCGTAATAGCTCATTTTCTGTGAAATTCTAAGGTTAATCAATACTTCAAAGAGATTTCTTTCCTATACGTAAGATTTCTTGATGTAACTCACAATTACAAACACCACATTACAGTAAATTGCTGTTACAAAATCAATTTCCATAATATTATTGACTTCCTATTAGATTTAAAAAACTGTGCGATTTGAAAGGACTGTAAATCTTTTGGTACAACACATTTAAACCATTCTATAAGGTCTTCCTAAGCCAAAGACTCTCGAGCGATGCATAAAGCGTTTGCAGAAAGCAGAATGTGAACGAATAATAAAATATGAACGTATGTAAGGGTATTACTGTGCGCTTTATCCTGGCTAATGACTAACTACATACATTACAAACACTCACGATGGAATTATATTGCCATAGAATAAAAGAATTACGCAAGATATAATATCAAGCGAACATACGTTTTTGCAATTGCAAGATTGCAGGTATCGAAATAATTAAACTATACTAAGTCAATGAGGATATGGTTTATCTTTTGAAGATATTTCTTTCATTAATCTACATAAACACCACATAAATATTCCATTTATACTTAAAAAACGATAAAAAATAATAATAAAGAATCTCCATCCTCCATTTTTCTCTTCACATCAATAAAATCCATATCACTCCTTAAAATGCGTTTCACAGTATTGCGATTTTTATGAAGAAGTATCTAACTGGGAAGAGCGGTTCAGAGCAGATTCTGTGGTTACCGCTACAATCCAAAAATCGCAAATATTAATAACATCTTAAGGTTAAACGAAGTAAACGCGGAGGAATTGAGTTATGAAAATAATTATTTTATTCAGAATATTTAGTTTTTTACTCCTCAACCGCTAATTTAGTGGTGAAAATCACGATTATCACCCGTTTCTGGTTCAGAGGAGAGCGTTATTCATTGGTTATGTAAGGGGGAAGCCCATTTACATTGAGTCATCTGTTCTTGGCTCATTTCCCCAGCTGCGTAACATCTCGTGGAAATAGTCCACCGTGATTCCAGGAAAGTCGTAATCTCTTCCGTTGAGACTCGATAAACGGTCACTATGGCGTTATAGGTTCGAGATCTAGTGCAGGGGTGCCAACCATTTAGTGCATGTAAACTACTTTTTTACCAAATTTAGTTGGCGCTTAAGTAATGAAAGAATTAAATGTACATTATAAGGCGTGGGTACGCGATAACGTTTGAATAACTTGATGAATTTTACTTCTGTATTGAAAGTAGCTGTGCTCGATAAATAAAGAATTACAGTTTATCTTTTTCCTACCCATTATAGTAAGACGCCAATACGATATTCATAAAGCGTCGTTAAAAGTATTTCAATTTTATTTCCTCTGGTTGACATTTCTCCTGATATATCTAAACCTCTTTGCTTTCTTCAACTTAGCAACAATTTTTGATCTCCACGAATTCTCGTGTGCAATTTTTTTACTGTACTTTCCGAAAACCTGATTTTCGATTTGCAATCGAGATACTGCAGAGAATACTGCATTTGCCGCGTACGTTTACAATGTAAATGGAAGAGATCAATATATTCATGCAGAAACATATCCCACGGGTGCGTTTTCGAGTAAATTTAATTAAGGTCTTCTTTCTATGGGAAAATAATTCAAATATATGGATAGTAAAATGGTATTACATGTCTAATATTCTTCCAAACTTGTTTCTTCGTGTCGTTTTTTTTGTTTAATTCGTATGCAAGTAGCTGATTGCTTACTGTCTGATACACCCATCACCCACCATTCTCTGTCAGCCAGCGATAGAAACATTAAGTAGTGCTTCGAAAGCTGAGGTTATTTCACAAGTGGGCCCCCATCGGGAGTCAAACCTGGGAACGCTTTCACCGAAGGCGAAATTACAGCCCCTTGGCTATCCGGAAGCCCCGCAAGGAATTTTCGCAGTAACATTTCAACTTATAAAGTGTCTGGTACAGTTTCAAATGCGTCTTAATTGCGTTGCGATGGTGGAGGAGAAATAAGCGAAAATTTGATCGGCGATAACATTTTCCTCTTCCTCCATTTCCCGCTAATCCTAGTTCCGCTTTTCTCCATGGAAACGGTTGCTACTCTCTCTTATCATTCCCTTGCCCGCGTATCTTTCCAGAACGTGAATTTTAATGGCAAGCAGCGCACTTTCGCGTGACCTGATATATGGGTTCCAGTATCGTAAAAACCTTCATTTTTATTCTTCATACATTTAGAGACCTCCTCGCCCCAGCTATCTTTTACTCTCTCCCTTAAAATATATACGTATTTGCTCTCTCTTGTTCAGCCCTCGTCTATCACGTATCCGTCGTTTGGAAGAACGGAGAAGACTATTTATGTCCCCACAACTCTCCCCGTCCTTCAGTACCCAGTTTTATTTCCAGTTCCATTTTAATTTGCCCGACAAAAATCTCCCGTCGTTATTCTCGACTTTCGTCCCTCAAACGTGAATGCCACTGGAACGGAACTAACGCTCCGGATCTGTTTTCTACGGCGTCCTAGTAAAACTTTTCCATAAAATTATTTTTTCCCCCTAGACGGGGAGCTTTCCTAGAAAAGTGGATATATCAGGAGGTCGCTAAATCAGAAAGAGAGGAACGGAGACGAGTGTTTTAGAGATATTGACGTGGGTTTATGTGTAGTTTGTCGGCGGGATCCATTTAAATATCCGAGCGGACGGTTGGCTTTACGATTCTTAAGTGTGTCGCGATATCTCCCTACTAATAGGATTTCCTGCGATGTTTCCCCGCCATTAAAGTCTCTCGCTAAAAGATTCCTTTCTGAAAGGATGATATATTACGCTTCGTCCGACATGTTTGCGGACTTGTTTCACTCGGTGATAAAATAAACTGGCTGATCCTGCGCAATATTGAAGCGAATATCAGAGGAGAGTTTTATTATTAATCAGAAATACGTGCTTAAGATTTTCACAGACGCAAAAGATTATTCGTAATTTAAAAATCTCTATTTTGCCATTTTATAAGTCTCGATATTTATAGTTCTTAACAGAAGCCATATATGATTACATATTTTACACGTTAGTTTGGAATTTATTGTACATTTTGATGGAAATTTCCAAGTACAATCGTTTGAAATTTTTTCACGTTTTAAAGTTCTGCATGACTCTCCGGTTCTTTAATCGTGTAATCAAAATTAAAATATTTTTCGTTGCTTTAAGTATAGGAAAAAGGAGGGACTATCTTTCGTTCAACTTTGCTTGTCTTCTTAATCTCTATAACACTATTAAAGCTCCTGGGAAAAAATGATGCATATTAATGTAACTACTTTAGGTCACTCCTTATCATATGTGTTTAATGCTACTTTAGGGTTAAAGTTCTGCACTTTGATGGGCTAGAAAACTAAGGACAAACTACTTCATCACCCATCTTGCTAAGAAAGCCTGATTCCTCCTACCAAGTTTAAGCTATCTAACGGTGGTTGAGCAGAAGCTCAAGCCGAACTTCTTGCTGAATACTTTACAAAAATAAATTGATTTTGGTTAGGGTTTGAAGATTGCCCCCCCCCCACTCTCCTACTCTTAGCGAAAATCTCTTGATGAAATCATTGCTTCTTAGCCTTTAAACGGGCTATTGGGATCAACGTTGACCACTTACGTTTATTTCTTTTCTTTCCTTGCTCAAATATTTCTCTATCTATCTCAAATTTCACGTGTTAACCCACTTTTTCGTATTGGAGGAACTTTTTTATTATTAAATTATTATTATTTTATCTTAAAAACTATAAAGCTTTTGGATATGGTCATTATATCTCATTATATCATTATATCTCTTCTCGGGCAATGCCTGCTTTTATCCATATAATTTATTTCCTTAATTTAATACAATGTTATGTGTTATATATTAAAGTTCATGTAATTTATGAGATTATTTATTCTGATAATGCATTATAATTTCGGAAATATGTATCTAAATTTTTGTGTGCGGCGTACCTAAGAACTTTTCCAAAGATTACGGGTTTTGTTCCAATTAATTAGGCAATTTGTACTCCAACCAGTGTAATATATGAGAAAATTAAGTGTGTATGAACTCATTTACTTTTTAGAAAGAAAATATTTTTGGCTCCAATTATGACCCCACTCGATTAATTAAATAAGAATGTAGAATTGCCAATTTTAAGGTTAACTCTCTCATATAAATCATTTACTTTTTACCCCTCTGTTTATATAAGAGTAAGGGTTGCTTAGATACCTCCCCGAAACCAGTCTTTATTTTTCCGTGATCTTTCTCCTTTGTTTCCTTACGCTACATTTGCTGTGTTTGTTCACCTGTTACGTTTTATTCATGCGGCAATCTATACTTAGTCCTGTACTATCACACGAGTTTCCATATCCTTTGCTCGAACTCTTTTGAGTTTCAAATCGGAAAAAATGTTTGATTAGTTGGGAAATGTCTCTTGATGCTGAGTAAATACCAAGCGGGCATTTACGATGCCTACTCACTGAGGCAAAGGTTTCCGCGGACGAATTAATGCATTTTCAATGGGGCATGGCAAGGGTGGATAGAAAATTCCACGTATATTTTATGTAAACCCGAAATAAGATATAATAATATGAATATGAGATGAAACTGTAAGGTATTTACGTCAAAATAGTTTCTATATCGATCGTTTCAATACTAACGCATTCTAGATCATGAATGGAATGTTAAGGCAATCGACCTTTCCCACCATCTTGCCCAGTAAAGTTTTTTCTCTTTCCAAAACTAATTGCAGCTAATGTTGGAAAATCTGAGGTTCTAAAGGGCCTTTGGAACTGGTTTGTACTCTCATATTTGCTGGAAAAAAGAGTTTATAGTTCGCGAACAATTAGCAACGGTGTCGCTCCAAGTCTTACCCATTTTTGCAAATTTGGCGATTGTTTTTGCTAGATCTAGCGACATTTCTTTTAGCGACTTTTTTCTCGTCCAGTGGCATCTCGAACTCTATCTACAATGCACTACTGCCCATGTATTAAGCACTTTAAACGTTGAATTCTTGCTTGCTCATAAATAAAAGTTTGACTCTTTTATGACAAAAGACGTTACTATTATTAAGTCGCGTAAGCTACTATAGACTACGTTTATTTCAACCGTTTATTTCCTTCTTTCCCTTTCTTACAAATCTCTCTAATTTCTACCCCATGTTTCTCTTTGAATTCCCTGATTGATTGAATTGAAATGATTATCACTATTTATTAATAGGTCAATTGCATTTACTTTCCATTCATGATCTAGAATACATTAGTAGTGAGAAGAGAAACATGGAAACTGTTACATCATAAATCATCAATAAACTTCACTGAATCAGGCGAGGTGTTGTGGTAATCCAGATGACAATCAATCGTCGAAACCGGTCGTGATATTGTTTTTGTTAATAAAAACTTTTTGTGGTAAAAGTACAAATCTTTGTCATATTCTTTCCATAAATCATCAAGTTGATGATGGCGATTATTCGCCGAAACTAGTCGTGCGTTTTTATTGTTTGCTTTTAATAATAAATATATTGTGGAAAAAGTACAACTATTCTCATTCTCTTCAAATAATACTTATATATGACATCAATGTACCTCGACAAGCGAATACATTTTGTTCCATGATGCAGTCAGTGAGTCAAATCTTCGATCACGCTATACTATTGCTTATAAGGTTTCGAATCGTTAGGTACACCAAAAATTAGCAAAAAACCTACCATTTTTTTATTAACGTGGAAAATTTTCTAGCATCCGATACGATGGACGCATTAATGTTTATGACCCTCCTTGTTAGACAACTACAGCTTGTTTATAAAAGATCTGCGGAGGTGCCTGAGATATTTTGGAAATTAAAGGAATGATATATAATTTTCCACGAACAAAAAAGTTTTTTTTGTGCGGAAAAGTATATATCTTTTATTTATTATATACATACACGATATGTCGTTTATTTATCTGATGTACGACTACTCGAATACTTCATCTAAAAGATTTACAGCAAATTAATTTATGGAATATATGTATTTCATAAAGTGTGGAACGTTGATCAACTTAGCATGCACTTTATCAACCATCTCCAAATTCAATAACAGATCATTGTCTATAACGCTACATTCATTTGTCAGGAGGGTACACCCTTTTGTAACAAAAGGCTTCTTTCAGATCACTTTCCCATCATCTTCCTTTTCAATTCTCTCCCCTTTATTCTCTTAGTGCACATTGTAATTCCTCTCTGCTCTGCCTTCAATCATTCTCCTGTTGTTTCCTTCCATCTTCTCCCCTTCTCTTTCTTCCTAAACTCCTTTCATCTCCTCTCCCGCCATCTTTTATTTATCTGCAGCTCTTCCTCTCTCTTCTTCCCCTCCTCCTCTCTCCATTTTTCCCTCTTTTTGCCGCATTGAAGGGGAAAAAATAAGTTCTCTGCATTCCCCACTCCCTTGCCCCTTCGCCAGAAACAAGGACGGATATCCACGCACCAATCTCTTCCTTTTTCTGCTCTTTCCGATCCCTTTTTCGCTCTCTTTCTCTCTTATTCGCTCCCTACTTTCCAATGGCTTAAACTGAAAGAGTTATTTCATACTGTTATCGTCTTAAATGATTGCAAAATTTCCTAAATCAGTGTATTGTACAATTTTATTGTACAATTGATGTTGTATAAGTGTTCAATGCTTTATATTATATCTATACTATTTCTGTATAATTTCTTTGCACTAACACTTGGTCTTAAGTTTGTTTAATTTTCTTTATAATATTTCTATTGTATTTTTATCAATTTCCTGAAGAAACGGTAACCCCGACACTAGTGATCTTTCTCTAATGGGGTACCTATATTCATTTAAAATGTAATGTGTTTTGTTTTGTGCTTTGATGTATGCATAGGAATAAAAATTATTAGTATTGTTGTTGTTATTTCGATAGAGGTACTAGAAATGGTCGGCAAGGAGAGGGTTTTAATTGTAATAATTAAACGTCAACGGAGGAAATTGGTATGTGGGTGCTAACGAATGTAATTGAGGCTAGAGTTCAAAGGAAAAAGTAGGATGTCAGACAAACAAAAGTTGTTAGATTATGTAAATGGTGGGTTAAATGATCAGAAAGTGAAGGAAATGGCGTTGGGTAGGGAATATTAGGGCACATGAATCTATCGAAAGGTAGAATACGTAAATATAGGATGTTATTTCGAAGTTTTGCAACTTTTATGGCACTGAACAGTGCTCAAGAATAATTCTCTACGTATCAGATTAGGACGTTTCCACGAGAGACTTCGTCGGCCTTGTTCTATGTAAGCTCAACCCATGAGGACGGCAATAAACTTGTCGCCAAAACGTACGCGTCGAATATTAAGCATGGTTTGACCTGACTGTTATAATAGAGAATAATATTTGAGCGTTGTTTTGAAATTTTCTGATCACAAAGGAAGTGCGGTCAGAAATTTTCAAAATCTGTCCTCAGATGCCAAAAGGCTCCCAATTCTTAAATTATAAAATGAATAACGTATGAAATGTGTACTTTCAAACGGTTACAACCTCAAATAAACAATCTCTGGTGACATATTCAGTTGCTTCTTTGTTTTCTTGGCTATATCCCCCTGACTTTGAATAATGGTCGAATTAAAACGAAAAAGCAACAAAGGTATGGCTATTATTCCCTTACAATGTTGGTAACAACAGCAACAGAAATTATTATTATTGTTGTGGCTGTTGTTTCTGTTGTTGGTAACAACAACAACAGAAATTATTATTATTGTTGTGGCTGTTGTTTCTGTTGTTGGTAACAACAACAACAGAAATTATTATTATTGTTGTGGCTGTTGTTTCTGTTGTTGGTAACAACAACAACAGAAATTATTATTATTGTTGTGGCTGTTGTTTCTGTTGTTGGTAACAACAACAACAGAAATTATTATTATTGTTGTGGCTGTTGTTTCTGTTGTTGGTAACAACAACAACAGAAATTATTATTNTAATAGTAATAATATATAATAACAATATATTTAAGGGAGAGATTGTGACTTCCTAGTCCCTTCTTACACATAACCTTTTGTAATTGAATATTTAAAAGAAAGGGATAGCTTAGGTAAGGAGCGGATGTGCAATAAATAGTAATAAAATAAGAAAACGTGTCATGTGTTCCATATTGCCATATCATAGGTTTTCGACCTCTTTTCCGAACTTCTAATTCAACTACGCCTTCCCCACTTTCGCAGCTTCTCGTCCAATTCTTTTCTCTGCTTCTTTTAATTTCATTCCCAGATCACGTTCGCCGCCTTTCTGTCTTCTTCCTTCCTCTTTTTATTAACTTCCTCCCTACTTTCAGTTTTTGGTCATGGCCTATATGTTTACCCTCTGCTAAAGCTGGTCACTGCTGTTGAAAGTTTCACGGAGATGTACAACTTTAAGAGGAAAGTTTTACTGAAACGTTGGATGTTACTGAATTTATTTGGGGTAAAAAAATCTATATTTTTAGGAAAAAAAACATTTATTTGGGGTAAATATGGGGAATTTATTTGGGGTAAATATGGGGAATTTATTTGGGGTAAAAAAGTCTATATTTTTTGGAAAAAACAAATGCTGTCAAGTTCACTGAGGAATTCTCTAATTGCTGCGAGCCGGATTTTCTTTCATAGTTACACAGTCAGGGATGTAATTTATTAATTTATTTAACCCCTTTGAAGAGGTTACGCCAATAAACCTCTCTTACACCTAACATCTGGATTTTTAATATAAAACTCATAAATACAAAATACCAACTTACAACTCAAATAAAATACACAATTCTAAGAAAATATCA
>KZ308386.1:87068-146492 GCA_000376725.2 Ladona fulva | reverse complement strand
GAGTATATACTCACGTACTAGGGCAATTTTATTTCAACCAACATATTGTAAATGTTAACGTAATCAAATAATTCCATTCAAAATACAAGAGTAATTATCATAAATATTACAGTAGGGAAAAAACATTCTCGTCAACATAATAACAATTTTGAAATACCTGTTATTAATGCATTTAAGTTCTTCATTCTTTAGTAATGTCGTTCCAAGAAGTCCTACCTACCTAGTTTGGTACTTATAATACTCGTAGTTTCATTCTACGACATTGTATCTTCAGTAGTTTCCTTGATAATTTATAGATTTTTCTGGTTTAAACGATGACTTCTAGAGAGGGAAGGTTTGCTTTATTACCGTGAATAGGAATTGTATTGAAAGGGAGAGGGAGACCTAGAATAATCTTGTAGTATAAGGTGATTGAGACGCTTAAGAGAATAGACGCTCGTAGCTAAAAAATAAGAATGTACTAAAATATACGCGGATGTCTGTGGCAAAATGTGAAGGAAAAGAGAATAGATGAAGGCACAAAATGCAGTAGGGAAGAAAATAACGTGCTTCCCACGGAAATGAACAGCGCGATTCATATGAATATAAGTAGGAATGATTAAACGTATGAGAATGTATTAGTGCCATTTCAGAATCTTTACAGCTAAAGTTTGAAACGATGTTTATTTTATTCAGATGACAGACTTTGCTTAGAAACCACGCTTATTGCTAGCGAAAACAAAGATGCGAAGCTTTATCTTCAGTTTTAAACTTATTTTCTTTTTTTTTGTCCTCTTTCTAATGTATTACCTTTCACTTATTATTTACTATCCTTCAAGAGCGACAACTAACGAGCGTTTTGCATGGGTAGAAAATTATGTGTATGAACGTTGCGTGAGGTGTATGCATATCGAAACCATTACTCACCTGTACCCGGAATATATATGCAGAAACAACAAAAATTCTTTTTAAATCCGACGGAGATATTATCTTGCCCTCTTATTTTGCGAATTTTCAACTCCAGGAGTTTCTATTTAAAAAAAAATATTTTGGTTCTTTGACGCGCCCTTTTTATCTGTAATTCTATATTTTAAGCGATAACGTATTGACTATAGTTTCGTGTTTAATTAAGATGGGCAGTTACACTCAACGATATTCCTATAGAAGTGAATTACGTTAATCTTTGTCGTAACTCCGGAAGTTTTTACGTTTTAATATTTTGGTTTCTTTGATATGCCCTATTTATCTGTAATTATAAATTTTAAGCTGAGCGTTTATTCAGCCAGCAAGAAGTAAATGTTGCTAAGAAGGGAAATCGCGGGCAGGTTAATCTACCGAGAACCACTGAATTTATGTATATCCATACAATTTATGGTATTCTTGCGTAGTATCAAATGCTTGCACTTTGACAGGACCATTAATATCGCGTGCGCACTCGAAACATTTTCCTCTCGTACCACAGCAGAGTAATTGTCCATAGTTTTCGTTCGCCCTCTCTTTCCCGCGAATTTCTCATTTTCCTCCCAAACTTTTTCGCAACGCAACCTACATTCCGTGAGTATCCTTGGAGACCGACAGATAAACACCGAAAGCCCAGAGCTGGTGAAAGGGAAGGATGCGAAATGTATAGCATATGTACATAAGTTTCGGGTGGGCTTTGTGACGTTTGAGAAACATCAGATTAGGACGTTTCCACGAGAGACTTCGTCNCACTGTGCCCGGAACCTTATACACCCTCTTTTTTCACGGACCGAATTTCTCTCGGCGCTCCACTTTTTTCGGGAGTTCCGAAAGAGGGCAGCAGTGGAGGGTGTGGGGAAAATAGGAACGTCCGCATCCGTAGAGAACGTTTCAGATTCGCGATCGTATCACCATTCCCCTCCCCCTCCACCCCCTTTATCCCCTCCCCCAACCTCGTGACGTATCGATTATGCGTGGTTATCTCATTGTGTACGTCCTTACTCCTAATCTCCTCTTCTATGAAAACAGGACAAAAGAAAGGTTTTTGCGCGGTTAATGGTGAGGAATGGAAGTGAAAGAATAAAGGACACACTTCCGGGTTCGTATTCCTCTTGGGCGACGGTAAATTTGTCTTCAGAAGTCGGTCGAGAAAGCGGGAGTTCCTAAAGCAGACCCACGATTATTCTCTCCTCCTTCAATTCCCGGATAGTGCGATAAACAAGTTCGGAATTCGCGGAACGAGAAGCGATACGAAAGGTTTCGCTTGTTCGAGTTACTGGTCGTTAACCTCGTCGTTTTCACGTCACTGCCGATTTGCTCCGAGGACTCGGCTCCTTTTTTTTCCTCTCGTTGAAAAGTGTGCCTTTTGCTGCGGACATGAGTTCTCCCCCCGTGCTATGCCTCAACGAAGATCCTTTCAAATGAGGTTGACGAATCTAGAATGTTTTCGGTATTTAGAGAGGCACAATCCAAACATTTTGGGTGAATTGCCTTTTTCTTATTCATGTTCTAACGGAGGAGCTTAAAACAACTTGCGAGAAATAAGGAAATAGCTCTATTTAATATACAGAAGATTGTGTATTTTACTATTACTAAGACTATTCTGAAGAATGTTTAGCCGGAATTCAAAGAAATATACATACACATCAATCACAGCATTTCATTTTCGGTTTTATTGCGTTTTTCGTGCTTTATTTCACAATACTCTTCCGTAATTTATCATCTATTGATACATCTTTGCTTCAGGCTTATTAATACATTTTACCGTATTTTCTGGTAGGTAACCCGCGTGTTATCTATACAAAAAATAGAAAAAATGATAAAATTAATGTTGCGTGGTATACAACGGAAAATCTCGCTTCATTAAATATCTTGAATATTGAACTCGGAAACAAATGACCAAATGACTAAACAACACACGTCATATATCGCGAAAGTAGCGGAGTATATACTCACGTACTAGGGCAATTTTATTTCAACCAACATATTGTAAATGTTAACGTAATCAAATAATTCCATTCAAAATACAAGAGTAATTATCATAAATATTTCAGTAGTTGAAAACAATCTCGTCAACATAATAACAATTTTGAAATACCTGTTATTAATGCATTTAAGTGGTTAGTGTGCTAGCTTTCCAACACTAAGGTCCCGGGTTCGAATCCCGGCTACTCGGATTTTTCCGATTAGGGAATGGTTGTGTGTACTTGTGAATAGTAATAATTATTGAAATGGATGTAATTGGGGTAAAACCTGTTTCCATTATAGAAGTTTATCACAGAAGAGATTTTAAAAATGCGTGTTATCTAGTAGGTGTGTGTTATTTACCAGAAAATACGGTATTATTCATTCCATATTTTCTTAAAGCTACGTCCATTTACCAAGTATCTAATTGAACTAACTCAACCAGTTAATCCCTAATCTTCCACTCCATTTTGATCCATCAACGTTTTCCTTATGCACAGTCTTTTTATTCCTATCTTTAAGAAATCAAAACCAAAGAAACGCAGCCGTTTAACTTTAAGTTAATCTGATTTTTAAATGACTTTTATTTGGTCAATTTGAAGGGTTCTCAGTTGTATTTCAATGTTGTATCACAGATGTTTGAAAACGGGTGCAATATTTCCAATCATTCGTTTACTTTTTCCGGTTCTTTATTAGCAAGTGTTTTCATTGCTTTTTGGTTAATTTGATGATAAGCACTTAATAGCATTACACCGATATACAACTGTTTTTAAAAATGCGTTTATTCTTACATCTACGGAGATAATTGTAAAATATTTTAGTTTGATGTTTAAATATCTTTGAAGAAGGCAAGGGTCTATAGCAATAGAAGAGGCAAAAATACTTAGAATACTGAGAAATTACAAATATCGTAAGTTCTATAGGTAACTACAATTTTTGAGGGATTCTAACGAATAATTTTAGAACTTCATCGAAAAATAGTTACGAAATAAGGGATTTAGCTACAATTTTGTTCATCCGATCCAAAAGTAACAAATTTCTATTTATTTTATCAGGATATTCGAGAAATAAAGTTTGTGTTATTGTATGCATTTATTTTTGAAACAGGAATATTTTTAAAATTTTGAAGGGTTTGCCTCAGTAAGTTTCACACTGATTTGAAAGTGTGATCTAAAACAGGGTCTACGTGATAAATCAAAAACATAGACGAATTTTATGAAGGCGTAACCAATACTATCGCAAAAGTTTCAGTTTTTTATTAATACGAGTAAGTACTATAGAAACATGTATGACGACGCATTGATGCATATCTGCCTTCATAGCATTCAGCCTAAAGAGCTGTTAGAACACCATCGCCATAGAAGGAATCAGTGTCACCAGTCAAGCTAAGGGTTAAGTAGAGTTTCTTTTCTTTCCTCGTAAAGCCAGAATGCTATGAATGGACAAAACTCTATACCAGAGCAGCACAATGGTCTTATGAACAGTACTTCTCATATAATTCCATAAGAAATGACTGAATGTTAGGATTACTGAGTACAAATCTAAATTGCTCAACAAAAATTTCATAGGAATAAATCAATGGTAAATTGTTCTTTTCCCTTTTTCGTACAGATCTTAGATTTCTATTGATGAACACATTTATTTTAGTCTCTGTGTTGTATATGGCTTTGTTAATACGAAAGTAGCTGAGGTGTAAGTGATGCTGAATTCATTTTTGTAACTCACTGAATGTTATCAAAAGTGTGATAGATAGGGCCACTGTGCTGCGCCCACGTTCATGTAAAGATAGTCATATAACAATCAAGCACCGTGGGGATAGAAATGGTAAGCTAGTTCACTTCTCTCCATTCGTAGTTGGCCTCATTCCATCTCCAAGGCTTCTGCTATCCTTTGGTAGAGGATAAGCTAGATTTAGGGCTGACTGCTTACACATAACGTCAACTTTTCAGTGAACATTTTAGCATATCGACTATCCCTATATCAATATTGAAAGACCGGGTGCAGATATGGTCATGGAAGATGTTTCAACAGAAAGCTCATATGAGTATATACGCAATCGGATACTGTATATAGTGGACGTATCTTCGTAGAAATCCCCCTCCTACAGTCTTTATTCTTTCCTTTTTTCCCTCAAAGTCAGATAAAGGTCCGGGAGCATCTTGATGCCCTCTTCGGACTCAGCGCAGCGGATATGTCCTAATCATGGGTCCCTCTTCCGGGAACACAACCGCGTGCGATGAAGCTGGGTTTATTCTCCGCTTCAGCAGTGGGGTTCTCTTTCATGGGGAGCATAAAAACATAGCGGATGCAGCAAAGCGTTCGTTAGATTTCGAGCATCAACGACCGCGGATGTAGCCACTGTGCCCGGAACCTTATACACCCTCTTTTTTCACGGACCGAATTTCTCTCGGCGCTCCACTTTTTTCGGGAGTTCCGAAAGAGGGCAGCAGTGGAGGGTGTGGGGAAAATAGGAACGTCCGCATCCGTAGAGAACGTTTCAGATTCGCGATCGCTTTTTGAGCCGTGGACGGAACGTTTTCATGTGTAAACAGAGAGGCTGCATGCACATCTTTTCGAGATTCGCCATTTGCGTCGCTAACCGAGCGAAAATTTCGGACTCGCGAAAAAGGAAGAATTTGCTCCGAGAGGCAGAAAGACTGGCGAAACCACTTTATTACGGGCGAAACTGCGAATTAAGGGGCGGGGGAAATTTATGAATCGGAAAGGAAATTAAATGAGGGCTCTCTTGAAAGCCGGTGAAACGCGACGTGTAGGAACAGGATATTAATTGAAATGAGGACCAAAGGTATAACTGCCGGAGATGTGTGGATAAACGAGAACGAATCGCGTGAATTGCTGTTTGCAACAAAAATGCATCTGCAAAGGCCAAGGCGATTCTTCCATCGCATGAAGTATTCCATGGTGGAAACTCACGCCGATGTTCAAATACACAAATAACGTGCGTCTGGATTAATCTGGGTTTTCATATGGCTCGCCCTTCTCCATTTTCGCCTTAGAAGATACATTTTCTACCCTGTATCAGAAGACGAATGAAAAATATTCCGTTTGTCACGATACTGTTGCAGGAACGTATTGATTACATCTTCGTGCCTGATTAACACATGCAGTTACATTAAACGATATTTCTACGCGATTGAATTGCATTGACCTTATGAATGGTTGTTGTAATATTTCGAAATCAACAGCATGAACTATGTCCGTGATAAAGAGCGCTCAGTTATTATTAGGACCTGGTATCAGTCGCATGTTTACTAAATCAATGGATAATTACGTAATACATACATATCTGATAAAACATTCCTTATACATACGTAAAATGCATGAGTAATGCATTCCCATCAAATTAGCTCAACACCTGGATAGCCAAATGGGTTACGTGTTCGCTTTCGGTGAAAGCAATCCGGGTCTGTTTTCCTGAGGGGATCCATGTGCGCAGTGACCTCACTTGTCGAGGCATTTTAACATTACTACTACTAGCGCATTATTCGGGGTCCATAACAAGTCTTCGCCGGTTATATTATCGGTCACAAGGAAATTCCCCTCTGTACAATCATTTCACTAGAAAATCTCTTATTTCCTCAATAACTTACGTCACTATGGTAACAATTCTCTATGTTTATTATTATTGTTATTAACAAAATCATCAAAATCTTTAAATTTTACTTTTTTTACGATGTGGTTAAGCCAATATGGCCTCCCTTCCGCTTAACTTCTGAAGATATTACATGATAATAATATTACACTAATAGCTAAAAGCTATTAACGACAATTAACTTAAATCTAGAACAATAATAATATTAACATCTAGAAAAATAATATTATCATTTCACCCCAAAGAAATTAAATATTTATTTAAAAGCTTTCACGCACAAGTTATTCAAGTAAAATATTCTCCCAAAAATAAACGGATTTGAAAAAGTCATGTCCTAGTAAAAACCCTGTCAGACCTTTTTCACACCCATTTATGCTTGGGCACACCTCTGCAAAATCACTTTTGCTCTGTTTCTGTATAATATATTCTATTTCAAAAAGCCTCTACTACGTAAAGAGCATTTCGTGATAGCATTTTTTTTTGTCTCCTCAGCTTAGTTTTGAAGCTATGATAATCTCTCGAAAAGAATCGCAGCTGATCAATAATCTTTTTCGTCTTTCCACCGAAAAATTCCTGCATCAACGCTAAAACTAGAACCTAGACGATTTTTCTTCTCTTTTCTAAGCATATCACACACTCCGAGCACGTAATCCTAATATTAAAAATTGATCGCTTGGTGAGTGGAAGTATCGACTTTTTCCTCTGCTTCTTCCCCTATTTAAAGAGTCTAAAATAGGAAATTTGTATCCAGCGTCGGTGGAAAGGGGACCAGATTCATTTCTGGCCACTTCCGTCTGCTTCATCCGTGTAAACTGCGATCTTGTTTGATTGGTACGAGGTTATTTGGGATGAGCACTCAGATCTCTAATGGAGTCGGGAGGCGAGCGACACCTGGTGTCCAAGGACGAAAGGGAGTCTATTCCTGAAAGCTTTTAGGAGGAAGAAAGGGGAGGACGGAGAGATTGATAGCCGTATCGTGTAGCGAGATCCTAATCCTTTATTCGGATCTTCCATTTTGGAAGATAGTTCGCCGCTCGTGCATCCATCAGGAGCAATTACGATTGATGTGCATTGCATTTTTTCTCCGTGGATTCGGAAAGCATCCGATGGAATGCGCTCGCAAAAAACGAGGACTGCCTTCAAGGATAAGGTATCGAATGTTTACCTTCCTACATTGAGGCGTGCGTCTGGTTGATCGATGGATGAAGGAAGTGGGCCTCGAACCCATGTCTTTCACTTGCCGGGCGGATTCCCTGCCCCGTGGGAATACGGATATGTAAACTCCATTCGGTCATCGATGTAGATGGACTACGAACGGTATTTTTTTCTCAAAACAAGATTCAGTACTATGTAACAAAGTTATCCTTAACCCAAATTTTTTCGGTGCGTATTTTTTTTTGTATTTATCTACTTTTAAACAAAATAATTACTTCGGACTTCGATGGTTTACCCTGGTGCTGTAAATGTCGAGAAGAAAGACTTTTGTGGGTTAACGGGTGAACTTAACGCGTGCAACTGTAAAGATGGCTTGGGCGAACTACGAGAGGAGTTTCATACTCCAAACTATATTGGACGAGGAGACCACAGATTAAAAAGAAAGGAACGGGAACAGAAAACTGTTGTGGCGAAGTATTCCTTTATCAACAGAGGTATAAAGGAATGGAATGTTTTACCTTCAGAACTTCTCATTCCATTGCCGAAGAATGCTAACATTTTCATAACGATGCTATAAAGTTTATAACATTTTAATTTTTTGTGTTCATCATAGTCATTTATATATTCATGTTTATCATTACTTATATTTTATAGATTTGTCTCTGTAAATGTACGGCATGTTATGTGTGATTAATTTACGTTTCATTTTATCAGTGTTGTGTACAGGTGTTGTAATTACTCTAGAATAATGTAATTATTTTTAAGATCTGTACTGTCCACGGGAGGTTTTTAGTGGGATTTTCTTCCCGTCTTTGAGCGAATTTCCGACAGATCTCAATATTACTTTTCTTACGTTCGCCTTGACGTTTGCCACCTGGTTCGCCGAACAAATTAAAACGTTCTCGTACTAAGTAAATAAAGAAGTTAATGTTCCTCAGGGAAATGAAAAATGTTCATCAAAATAAAATTCATGGAAGAGGCCGTAACTTTATGGAATTCTGACATTAAACCGAGTGTTAAATGAAACTACGTTTAAAAAAAAACAATATAATTTGATCAGTAAAGGTTATTTATATTGTTTTTTTAAAACGTACTTTTATTTATCACTCGGTGTAATGTTCATCATAAGTAAACAGTTTTTTTAATGCTAAGAATCGCAGTGCAAAAGACATTGGCATTTTTTAAAAATGGTTACAGTTGTCGGAAAATCGGTGGAAGTAGGTTTTCTTTGATTGGAGCTAAATTTAAAAATGTGAATAGAAGCGAAAGACTCGTATGGACTAAACCTTAAAAACCACTGCTGCGTCATATTCTGCGGCACTTGAACCCAAACAGACAGAAAAGAACGGATTGATTTAGTAGTGACATTGTTAAAAGTGCTTCGACGGCTGAAGTAATTTTGCAAGTGGGTTCTCACCTGGAATCGAACCCGGGACCGCTTTAACTGAAGTCAAACGCGTTGCCTACCAGAGGCTATCCGGGATCCTCCGATTGTTTCGATTTGTGATGAATTTATTGGTAAAGTGGTTCAGATCGTTAAAATCAGCATGGAAAGTTTTCATTACATTTATCTCTCATGTCGTAAAAATTCGCACAATAAATTCTGAAGGAATTTTAAGCAGAAAGTAATCTTACGAACCAAATGCTTGAAGATTTCTCTCACATTCCGGGTTTTGTTTTTGTTTCCACCTTTATTTTCGTCTTCGGACTCTCTTTTATCCCATTTCCCGTCTCTAAGTGTATTTTTTCTGATCTCCTCTTCACTCCAAAGATCTTGCTACATCTCTCAAGCGGATGCTCGCCCGTCACTTCGCATCTCTTCCTGTCTCTTCCCATTTTCCCGCGCATTCGTTCCTCTTGCCTCTTCGCCGCACTTTCTCTCCGCATTCCTTTCCACGTATTTTTCCATTCATTTTAGTGCGATTTCTCCTGAGATAAAACTGTCTCGTGCTATGAATTTTCCGCGTGCGGGATCTACTAGTTTATTCGGAGGGATATTTCAAACTAAGACTCCTTTCTCGGGAAATCTGCTCATTCAAACTGGGAGAGCTTTTTAGCTCGTGACATTCATTCAAAGGGCAACCGTTATGATGACTTTCATCCGTGGGAAAAAACGTGCATGTTATCAGGAAAGAAAGCATACATTCGGTTTTTATCTCGTAAAATATATATTATATATTGCCAATTATATAATATCAGCAGAGTCGCTTACAATCTATCTGCCGTCCGGGAACATAAATGGTGGCCCCTTAAAATTAAATACTAAAAGCATTCAATTCCTGATTTTCAGGTAAAATTATATTACAAGCCTTTGAAAATCCAGTATTTTATGACTTTGCTCCACAGCTTCCGTTGATCACATTCAATTAATTATGCATATTCTGTATCCATGTTGACGAAACAAATGGTCAATATGAGTTAATAGTTCGCATTACTTTTGCGAATCATTATCTTAGCAGCAAAAGCCTCCAAAAGTGTCAATAAAAAACGGAAAGCTATTTGAAAATTAGGGAAGACTCCGGCCAAATATCTAGAAAATATATATCCAAAAGCCTGAAGAGGATTTATCCTTGGAATCAGAAAATCAATTACTGATTCCAATTTTTCGATTAAATTCTCTGCACAAATATTCCTCTCTCGTCTTGAGTTATCCATAATTCTTCCCTCTAAGTGTTTGCAAACTTTTAATTTCACACCAATTTAACATTTCCTAGATAATTCCCCATTGTTCATGATAGTGTCCATCTCACTAACAACAAATGATGTTGTTTTAATAATAATAATAATAGATACATTTCTGTTGCCGTCCTTTAGATGCCGCTGCCCGGATGCGATGCACCCCTAGAATTCTTAGGATGGCGCGGTTCTTAATCATATACATATATAAAACAAATATCTGTCCGTCCGTCCGTCCCCTATTTATCTCAGAAACGGCTTGCCTTAGATATCAGAAAAAAACTGAATTGTGTTTCTACGATTCTGAAAACCCCAGGAAAATTATTTTCATATTTGTAAAGGCCCTGGTTCGACCCAGGAGCCCATAATACTTTTCCATATGAAATGTACGTAAAGTAGGTTTTCGTTACATGCAGAGGTTGTTCTTTTACAGAATCAAATTAGGAAAAATGTTCCTACGAAATTGAGACAAATGTCACAAGAAAGATAAATGATCATATATGCTTATTGAATATTGATATATATCCGAACTTTCGAGGGTTTGGATAAAACACGAGGAAATTTCGTAAAATATTTGGGAAATAAACAACCCATCCCTTTGACGATTAAGGCCATTGTTGAATGTTGATTTCATGAACTATTCCATATAAGTGCACGGGGATAATCAGTTCTTATAATTTTTATAAGAAATGTACGTAAAGTAGGCTTTCATGACTTGAAAACAGTAGAATAAATATTATAAATAATGGTAATAAATATATTGAGTTATTATAATCTTACGACGGATTTTTTGTTCTTAGGAGGACCAGATTTATACGATAATATATATATTTTTAAACTAAATTGTTTCGTCGTGCTTGACGGGGTCGTTTACTAGTATCATAATGCTACGGAAACTTGAAAAAGAAGCTTTCATTTTATATATCTACGAAACATGGGGGATAAAAGCTGTATATGTAGTTAGTTAGCGTAGTAATACATTCGTCTGAACGTTTTACTGGGTCAGTCATTTTTAAAATCTGAGCCTGGCAACCTACGGACGTTAAATAAATATTGTCATCCAATACTCTCCTGTATAAAACTTTGTATTATATGAAATAAAAAATATAATATTAGTACTATAAAAAATGTATATTATTATAAACGTATGAATGGTATAAGAGAATAATGATTTGCTTGTGTATAAATAATTATGTTTATAATAATATACACTTTTAAATGACGTATTTTTATACTAGTAATCGTATCTTTTAATATTTTCTACTAATAATTTTGTTACCCATGCTAAGTAAAATACTGTGACAAAAGATTTTGTATTTCTTTAGGCTTATTTCTTGGTAATGCTATCCATCCAGATTCATTCTGTTTGAGAATATTAGGCATTCAGTTTTAGAATTAATCTACAGAGTATATAATCTTTTATTACTCGAAAACTGAAAATTTCTTTCTCACTTGTGATATGTATATTTACCTCAAGCGAGTGATGTCGTAGCTTAAGTACCGCAACCTCTTTGTAACGCATCCTATAACTCAATTTCTAAAACAGTTTTTGAAGGAATACTTTAGGGTCTTTCAAAGTCCCTTTGAGCTTTAATCTACTTTCAGATATCGTAGGATAAATTCATATCCATACATTTTAGAGATCCCTCTTTAGAATTACCTTATCTTTTAATTTTCCGAAATCGTATATGAAGAATGTATACTGTAGGAGAGGGAGAGGGTATATGGACAGAAAGACATGAAAAACCGGCCAAATTGAAAATTAATGCCACGAAATCCAGCAATAGAAATGCAGCTAATGTCTATCAGATTAAATGCGAACTTAAGGATAATGCTGGTACACACTGTCAAATTGGTTTCAAATGAACCATAAATAGCCAATAGGCAAATAACGAATTCCGTTACTTGTAACCCTAACGCTGTACAAAATATATTAATATATATTATATTAATATAAACGATGTAAAAATTATACCAAACAACGAAAACAAAAATCGTGTAGAATATTTAAGTGACAGAGTTTCCAACAATCAAGAAGTGGATATAGGGGATTTTACGCTTCTGTGTACTCCTAGAAAACGTTCCAAGTGAAAACGGCACATAAAGGTCAAAGAGGAACGGAACTCGAATCCGGGACTACAGGATTCTGGGCAACTGCTGTAGCTATTACGATATTTTTCTTGAACATTTTGGCGGGCCTCAGAGCTCAATAACTAGAACAATCGCCCGAAAGTGGAAGACCCGGGTTCGAATACTGGTCCTGTCAGACTTTTTTCATGTCCGTTTTTCCTCGTAATTTCCCACCCTTAAATTTTAGAATACTAACCGGAATCATTATTGGAAAGTAGATAAGATCCAAGGATCTATTTATTTAAGAAATTCGGGGATACTGTGGGAAGACCTTGGGGATATTAGTGTGTCATGTTACATGAGCCCAATAGATGCTGCAAAATACATTTTTCCTCCAAATTTCATATGAACTATAGCGTTTGCTAGTAAAATACTATCTTCGTTGCTTGATATTTCTCTGTATATTATCGAGTCATCCGCAAATACCTTCACAATTTCGTCGCTCAAGTAATTGACATACATCAGAAAGAGTAGAGGTCCGATTACGCTGCCTTGAGGTACACCTGCGGTGATTTTGTCTTAATCCGAGCTGACTCCGTCAAGTACTACTTGTTGTCCCCATCGTCGAGGATAAAACGAAACGCGACAACAATAAGCGAAAGAGGTAACTTGAGAGCTTTGTGTTTACACCACCTGTCACTCACCGGAAGTTGGTTGTAGGGTGTTTATGTAGATGTAGATGAAAAAATCAAGGTAGTAGATGCTAGAGTAGGTCGATTCAATAATTCATATCTTCTGTGAAGGGTATGCGTCAGTAACCAGAATGGGGAATCGAACTTTGTTTCATGCGCCCTGAGCTACAAATCGAAAGGATAACCCCACTTATAAAATTCTGTTGGGTACATATATATGTTGATTTTGAAATGTTAAATTGTATCTCCGTAATAACTATTAATACGATTACTGGCATTAGAGATACATAAGAGATATGCCCTGAGAAGAAGGATTCTTAAACGTGCGCATCATTCGGAAATATTCGTCGTCAGAAGAGCATTCATTTTTCAGATGTTTTTATCGTATATAATTCCTGAACTTCCTTTTTATTCCCAAATGCACGTGCTGCTGGAATTTGGATTGCTGCTTTATTTCTCAGTCAAATAGAACATAAAACTCATGCGTCACATGAGAACTGCGTTCTCCAGCGAGGATGAATCTGAGCCATTTTATGGCCCATTTGGATTTTAAATTGACATTTTTCCGGCTTCATGCAGGATTTGAGGCCTTAAATCTTTATTCGCGAAACGATTCTACTCAATGTACGTCCGAAATATGGAATTTTTATGAAGGTCTTATGCACGGATACAGGAGTATTTCCGTTTCATGACAGATTTTCTTAGGCATCCTTAGGTTCGTCCATCTGTTAAATATATTTTTCATCGCGTATTATTATTTTTAGATTATTTCTCTTTTTCCAGTGAGCAACCCACAGATCCTGAATGGGTTTTATTCCTGAGATTTAACTATCTATGAACGCATTGCAATGATACGGTCAGATTTTACGTAATACGTGTGCTAATGCAAATATTTTTTATTTGTTTCTTGCCGATAAATGTTTCTATGGTGAAAGAAATACGTGTAGTTTTAGGGATGAAAAGAAATTGTTCGTTATGAATGACACTGATTTGCATAGTATCAAAACAAAATTTTTAATTTGACCGTGCATGGTTTTATTACCTAGAAGATAATCGGGTATGTTTATTTTATGAAGGGTTAGCTACAAAGTAGTGGAAGATTAAATTTATCATTTTAACAGCGCAAATTTCGTTATTTGAATGATTTTTAAGCCAAACCATGTAAGGATAGGGTTACCTATATTATATTTTGTTAGCAATTACCAGGACTCGTTAACTTTTTAGACAGTTAAATCGGGACAAAACTGGAATGTTACTTTATACATTTGACGCATCCAAATTTGAGTTGACGAATTGTTTATCTATCTTCAATGTCTGCGCAGTGTCTTCAAGTCATTTAATTTCAGTTATTCTACCCTTTATCCTTTAAACTTTTAATTTCCCGTTCTATCTAAGTCGGAGTTTTTATCATTCAAATCTGGACGAGGCGAGGAGGAAAACTGAATTCTTATAAATCAGAATAGTCCCATTCAAAATGGAACTTGTAGCGAAGATCATTTTCTGTGCACGGGTATACTTTTCTGCTAACATTTTATACACTCATTTTCTATACATATAATATTTCCCTTGCTTATAATGCCCATTGCCTTTTACCATACCTTGATTAATGTAGAGTCTTTCATTCAGCTTTTGGTAAAGTAATTAGAAAAACGTGTCTTTAATTTTCTTTTGCATCAGTTTTGTTAATGGCTGTGATAATATGAAAGCTTAAGAGGTGTGAGTTTTATTAAGTTACAACATTCATTAAGGTCTTTTGTCGTCGAATGCTTTGCAAATATATCTCCATTGACTCATTTCGCTGCACTAACGCGTAGCTTTCCGGTCTTAGCATCCTTGCTTAGTGAGGTAATCAAGGGAAATGTATCTAACTTCTAATATTCCCCTGCAAACATTAGTCCTTCTCCAAAGCTTGGTAACTAATATGATTTAAAGCTCAAAATCACTTTAATGCCGATGTCCATTCCGACTGGCCTTGATATCTCATTGCATATTGTATGAAATGTATATCGAGGGAAATGATTTACCCTATTTAAGCAACCCGCTGAACGATTCTCTACTTTGTCGTTTTCATAAATATCTCTCCCGCAAAACCTCCCCTTTAAGCATTATACAGGCGACCACCTCTTCCTCATTTTCATATTCTCCCTGACCTATTTGACCCTTTTTGCCCTTTCCTCACACCACTTCCCTCCCTCTTCTTTCATCCTCTCTGACTCCTCCTCACGTCTTCCTACGCTCGCCCTCCATGACACCATTATGTCCTCCTCTTCGTGGTTTCTCCCCCAGCGTCACCCACTTCTGTATTCTGCCATCGTCTTTAGCTTCCTAACTCTCCCTCCCTCATCTCTTCCCTCTATATATACTGATGGGCGTACTCGGGTTTCTTTCTTCTATCTCAAACCGTACCATCTGTAAGAATACGGGTGTATCGTCAACTGTCTTTTCTGAAGGCTTTTCCTTCAAAATTAAGTTTAAAAGAAACAGAAAAATGCATTTGAACTTTACCTTCTCTACTGTTCTATTGGGTCCTGCTAACATATCTTGACGAATGAAATATTTATCAATTCTATTTTGGTACGGCATAAAGAAAGATGTATCTTTTATGTAATTTTGTCTCACAATCAGTCTTGTTCATGGCTGAGGTGATACGAAAGCTACTGAGGTATGAGTCAAGCTGAATAATTGCATTAATTACGGATTTACCTTTTATGTTACGAAAAGTGTTACTCGTAAAGTCATTGTGCTTCACTAACGTGGGCTTGTTCTGTTTATAGCATTCTGGCTGAGTGAGGAAAGCAAGAGCAAACTACCTCACTCCTCATCTTGCCTAGTAAGCCTCATTTTCCTCTTCAGGCTCTTCGTAGCTGATGGCAGAGGGGATGAGGTCACAACCGGCCTTTCGTTTGAATACTTTACCGACTGACTATTCTATTACACCCCCCCCCTTTTAGGATCTGCGATGGATAAAATGAAGAGAATATAAACCTTTAGATCATAAATTGAAATTATTCGGTTAAATTAATTCATCAGCATCCCATATTTGTTTAAAACGGAAACATGAATTACAGCAATCGTAGTACATCATAAGTTATGTAATTACACAATTAGAGACACTGGTAAACATAAACATTAAATCAGCAATGCTCTTGGTTGCTAATGCCTTAGCGCTTGAAATTAATTTAGACGAACTCTTGTAATTTTTATAAACATTTCGAAAATTTAAGCTCTTAGGTAGCATTGGAGGATATGAATAAATATTTATGAGCTAAAATCAATAACTAATACATAAATAAAATCCAGGCATGTAATTTCGATAGTTTTAAAAAATTAAGGAGCTGTGGAATCTACAAAAGCTGTTTTGAATGCCCACCGAATAACAAACATCTTATTATGAGGTGTTATGGACATAAATAACTAGCGATACGCGTATCACATACGCAGGGATCTGTTCTTCTCCGTTTTAGACCCATATTTGCCTTCATTTGCATCTTTTAACAATCTTTTATGATGGCTAGAGTAATATTAATTTATAGCCCTTTATGCACAATGCTTTTTGGAATAAGAAGCTTTCTTTATAGAAGATCATAAGTAACATCCACTATAGGATCATCCTTCTTTTTGTATCTATATTTCAAAACATCAAAGTGAGGACAGTACGCATAGTAATACTAACATGAAAAGTAAACATGCCAGTTAAAGTAGATCATCTGTTAAGGGGCAACCTTGATAAGTTAATCGCATTACAACTTCCAATATGATAGTTAATTATCTGGAATTAAGCTGTGTTTTACTTTGCGCTTAGCTAATATAAATACTTTCAGCGGCAATTACATTGATCAATCAGCGAAAAATAGCTGCAGCTATTAATTCATACTCTTTGTTAATTACAGATATGTTTACCCAAGGGGAGAGGGGGGAGGAACCCCGATATTTTGTAATAATCCCTATATAATTAGTGGCAGAGAAAATAAATCGAGAAGTGATCCACGGAACAACTGGAATTTATATCGGAATTAGCGGGTATTAAAATAAAGATCTGTTTATCTCTATATTATGCTAATGAACAGTGATTTCAGTACTTTAAAAATATCAGTTTGAACATAATCAATTTTTTTTAACTAGTCAAATTTTAGTAGTAGTAGGCTGCACGGAAATCAAATCAATGAAAAATTTTATAAACATAATGTTTGAGTTCATAATGACTTCGATTTTGCAGTAAATATCACAGAATATTAAAATTAAAGCATAGTGTTCGACGTTTAACCATAACAAATAATAATATCCATGTTGTGGCACAAAGTGTACCACATACGCTCATATAAAACGGCATCGAGCCGTATATTTTTTGCTCCGGTTTTCACTCAAATTCCAAGAAGTAAGTAAATTTAGGTTCTATTCCGGTTTGGCTTCGTTTTACGTCGCCAAATCGTTTATAACCGGTTTATTTAACAGGTTTAAAGTTGTTCTAACCGGTTTACCTAACATATTTAAAGCGATTATAACCGGTTTAAATCTGTTCTAATCTGTTTATAACAATTGAAATTTGATAAACCTCAGAGGGTTATTTTAAAATGTGCGTTTTTTTTTCTGCAGCATGATATCAAATTAAATTTTAAACTAAAACTTCTTGTGCTATATGGTATTATTTGGAAATGTAAATTCGGAACAGAATGATAACTGTTACGGTCTTGTTAGGTTTTCACTTCGGCAGAAATAACGGTTTTTCTGATCTCGTTTTTCTGTTCTGCTCCGGTTCCTTCCTCTACCTTAATGACATGGCGATCGGCAGTTAATGAAATTGGCTATATTTTCAAATTCTAATAAGCCATCGGATATCACTAACTTGGTATTTTCATTACCATTATATTGTACATGGTGATTGAATGAAAAAATCATATTCACACTTAAACTGACTTTCTTTGAGTTCAATAATCAAGCTTCAGGACAAAGTTGACCAAAGCATTCAAGACTATACAAGCTATTTGGCATATAATAGGTCAAAGCGGAGCGTACAATGACGTGGCCAGGGTTTCGAAATTCGTACTTAAAACAGTTTACTTTCACGAACACGGAGAAAATAAGGGGGTCAAATTTTAGAATCAACTGCTTGGGTCTTGATTTCATTGGCAAGTCTCCATCAGGAACAAAGAAAATTCAAACTTTTACAAACCACAGGATTTATTAATAATCGACCAAGATTTCGACTGATGGAGTCATCTTCACCTGGACCGCTTGAATCAGATTGAAATTGTTACTTTTTATCTGTAGGTTACTCCGGCAACATTCTCTCTTTAGGATCACTTTCTCTCTAAAAGATAGCTGGTAAATATTTCGCTATTGTTTGGCGACATCGTTACAAATTTATAATACCTCAACAAGCACACACACTCACGTAGATTAGGTTCAAGCATAAGTTATTGTTGACGACCAGGATTGTGTTCGATAAAATTGTCGGTCAAATGGCCTCTTTATATAAAATCCCTATAACGAGAGGGTCGTTTCTCCGACACTTTACATTTTTAAAATTTTAATTCCATAAGTATACCTTCGCCGGTTTCGCATCAGTTAGCCCGTTTTACTCAGCTTAGACTTTCCAACTGCTCAATTACCTATACCCTTCCACAAAAAAGGCATAAAATATTTACGAGTTTTCCTTTTTAACGGGCGCTTTTAATTTCTTCTATGCCATTACGAGTGCAAAAATATTCGGGGCCCTTGAATGTTGCCATGAAACACACCTTTCGTAGGAGGGGTTTTGTTCATTTTAACGACAGGGGAACGCTATAGAGGACGCTTAATTATTTGTGGATTTTATTATCTCCGGTGAATAAAAGTTCATATCTTTTTCGGAATATAAGGAGAAAGTAGGTGGTAATCATCCAGTCTTTTACTCCTGGGGGTCGCGGTTTCAAATCCCTGCGACGTTACTTCCAGCCATAAATTTCCATTGCTTGGTTCATCTAGGAGCAATAATAACCTGCGTGGTAGGGATATAAATTTTCTCGCCTTTCACACGAACCGCCCAGGTGAAATTTCCAACCATCCTTTCTTCCTTTCTCCCCTTCAACCACTCCTTTCTTTCCTTCTCCCCTTTATCTCGCCATCTGCACAGATTTTTCCTCTCCCAGCAGAATTTACACCTTTTAGCCACTCTTACACTCTTATTTCTTGCACCAGTTTCACTCTCTCACTTGAATTTATGGGTAAATCTTGCAAGTTCGGTCTCGCTGAGTAATATATGAACACAGTCCCCCCGTTCTTTGCGCTTGCATATCATACGCAAACACGTGTGCTTCATGATTGATGCGCTCTTTTAGACAGCAATATCTGTAGTGATTCCAGCGTTTCCTCTGGATATTGCTGGAGATGGGAGTTGGAGAGATGTTCATAAAGTATGTGTTCCCTTTAAACAAAAAAGGCTGCTTTCACGATATCGCCGACCAGAAGGGTAGAGCCGACTTTTGCCGCCCTGGGCAGGGTAGCTTCCAGCGCCCTTCGAGGTGATTTAAAGCTCCATAATTTTGTGGGTTTATGAAAAGCATTTAAAGGAAGGAGTTCTGAAATTCTCAGACATCTCTATTTGAGTTACGAAAATTTCTCTCCCTGTTTACTCCTAGTACTACTCTCTAGTAGAAGACGGGCGGCGTCTAAAATTTCGGATTTCTTTTGTTAACCTCAGTTTAAATTCATCGTCCTCATAAATGCTGCCACGTTTAGCAGTTGAACAAATCATTCTCTCTTGCTCATTTAGTGTAGCAAAAGCTATGAATTCGATCTTTAAAATGTGCGAGAACACTCGAGACGAGGAGATGTGGTTTAACGAAATCGAAATTCGAAATCGGAACTCAATTCATAGCTCGAAATCGAAACTAGAAATCGAAACTCGAAGTCGAAACTAAAAATCGAAAATTTGAAAACATACCAATGATTAACTTCCATTTGTGCCTCTAGAAACGTTGGTACCTTGGGCCTGTGCCATATGTTGTCCTGACTATTTACACACCATGCGAGCTCGTGGATACTCAAAAGTTTCGGTTTCAGATGTCACCCTGGGGTAATATGAATTTGCTGACGTAATTTTTCGTCTTTTCCAAGTATTTCAAACAACCTGGTCATTTCTACGTAGCGCTGCATCAACATTACATGACTTGGGCTAGCGGAACGTTTTAGCAAGATGTACACCGCAGACTTACGGCTTATCGGCGACGTGAAAATACCAAACGTTTACGTGTATACGTGGATCAGACTAGGGCAACGTTACGTTTCGCGCATGCGCATCGATGTTTTTGGTATTTCACGGTCAACCGCTAAGCACCTGCTAAACTCTCTATTTACATTTCCTTTTAAACCCCGCAATCCGACAGTGGCGCATGGTAAGAGGTGTAAAGACGTTGATAATCCTGTCACACCCTATCTGCTATTAGCTTCTCCAATACTTCGCGGGAAAAGCGACCACAAGTAACTATCCGTGCTGGCGATTACTTCCCAGTATCGCTTCTTAGTTTTTCTCTCGGAGCTCTCGCCAGTTTATAACTGGAATAACAATATCAGCTATCTCGTCGGCGAGATCTGTAGTGATAAATTTTGCGAAATGCTTCCGTCGGTAATTAAGACTTCTATCGTGAATCAAAGCATTTTTGAGAGGAGGGTAAGTGATATATATATTTGTGCTTGCTTTTCTGTTATCTCACCTGATGATGCAGTTAGCCGAAACCAGTCTTTTTTAAGTAAAACATTTAGTGTGGAAACTACGAAGTGCCTTCTTTAATTCTCATTATGGCTTTCCACGAAGTCCGGCCTAATACTATAGAATTTAAGTCTTCTATCCCTAAGTGAGGTCCACCCGAAGCATTCTATAATAGCCGAAACACCACAGTCAAGCCTAAAATCTCCCTTGGCACAACTAGTCGCTCTACGTTGAACCATCTCAATATCGGAGACTAATCATACTTTGGAAGGAATCCCTAAATGCACAGAAATACTCGAGGAGAGGTCGAATTAGGGAAAAGTACGCCATTTTCTGTACTCTCGATGAACATACCCTCAAAATTATACTGGCTACCGATATCCAATTTTCAGGTTAAGGATCACCTATTGAACGTTAATGTATTTATCTTGAGAGAAAAATTATCAATCCTTTGTTGAGAGACTTTGGCTCAATCGTGCCCAAACTTAGACGTACCTAATTGTTTTATTTACTTCGTTGTTTCACACGCCGCACCGCAAGGCTTAAGGAACGGGGCTAACGAACTCCCCCGCGCGAACTTTCTCTTATTCTTCCTGATGTGCGTGGGCCCATTTCCTCCCAATAATCCAATCCTCTTTGTTCGTACAGCTTCCATTCATTTACATAGAAAATATTAGTTCGCCCACTGTGCCTTTAAAACGCCGTGCATGAACTGGCGCTATCCCAACAAGGGAGAAAGAGAAATCATAGACTTCAAAAGGTACGAAATAGGATTACCTCGTAAGATACAGGAAGAAACATTCCTTTTGTTAATTAAATGAAGGAAACCGAAGCTTGTGCGTGGGTGTGGAATTTTAATAGGCATCGCTCCTACGCCCGTTACACTGCTTGCCAATCTGCCCACGCTGACAAAGGCTTCCAAAAACTGAGGTTTCTGTTTTAATATTTTCGGATGCCATCGGTAATGATTACCTCTCCTTCGATATTCCTGGATTTTTTGTTTAGTTTTGTTTATCACTCATAAACTACTTCAATTAAGAATGAAGTATTGTGGAGTTCTTTGTCTGTTTCTGTTTGTAAAGTATTCATCCCGAAAACTAATAGGAACAGTAATCCTTCCGCCAGCAATGATAAAAATTTCAGGGGAACTCAGACTATTGAAAAAAGATGAGGAGTGAGGAAGTTTTACTTTGGATTACTTCCAGAACCAGAATGCTATGAGCGGAAAAATTCCACTGGATTGCAGCACTAAGACTGTAAGAGTAACCCCTTCTAGAACATCTGATTAGAGGAACTGTTTCAGCGTAAGATTTAATGAGACAAAAGGAATTATAGATATATTTACGACTATTATGAAATTAATTTTTATGATTTATTCACGTCCTAATATAATGAACTATTGTGTAACGACGGATCATTTCCAACTATACAAGCCACATGATTTATTATTTACCTTGTAATTACCATGGTTTTGACTAACAAATTCATTCTCAGGCGATTTGCGACACTTTTAGTCGAAACCAGGGTAGTTTCATAATAAATCTCGTGGTTTATTAAGTTTGACTTCTCTTTGTTCCTATGGAGACTTACCACAAACTCACGGCCCAAGTAGTTGATTCGATGATTTACTTAAAATGTATTATATGCCGATTGATATAAAATATTAAGCAGTACTTGGTTAGGACGTAAGAGTTCTTTTTCCTAATCAAATGTTTGTTGTCAGTTCGATGTCTAGTTCCTTGACAATGGGACTTTTGTTGATGCTGAACGCAAATGCCTTGATGGTATATGTTACTTAAAATACTGAAGGAGTTCCTGAAAATATTCTGTGAGAGTAAAGCCTTAGTAGAGGAAAGAATTTAATGCGTTTAACTTTTACTGTGAACTCTGCCTAAAATTTAGGTCAATCATTATTTGGCCTTTCTTTGTAAGCACCTTATCAAGAGCCAGAATTTGCTATTCATGATAAAGATAATAATATAATAAAAGGATAGTAACAAAACTGACACAAATATCATATTAAGAAGTAGTTGAAGTGTTAAGGGAACCTGTATCAAGCTAGTACGCACGAGGTTAATATGTTATCGTGACTTTATCAGTACACCTCGATCAAACATCTTGCTCACAGTCAAATGATAATTAAGAAATTCCCACCGAGGGAAAACATCAACATTCGAGCTGTTAATCATTGGTTGACGGTTGGAATGAAGATTCAATGCATCTCGTTCTTCTTCAGATCGTCCTCGATATCACGGACTAATTACCCGCAATATCCCCTTAATGTCACCGACCTTCCAAACCCGGATCTCGTGCGGCCTGCAAAACGTTCGCCCTATACGTATCTGCGTCACAACTTTCATGAATCATTTAGCTGCCGGGAACAAAAACGTCCTAAAAGCCGCTTTCCCGCGAAAACGGGTCGATGGTCTCCTCCAGGCGTCTTTTCCCTTCATAATGAAATCCTTCAGTGCCCCTCATACCTTTTCATTCTAGCCCGTTTTTCGTGCAATGAATCTCTCACGCCTGTCTTGTAGGCTTCCGCGATTTTGCCCATTTACCGAAACATTTCACGGTCCCCGCTCGGTCGAGGACTTCAGCCTGTTTCCAGAGGTCCTTGCGGCCGATATTAACTTTCCATTACTTCCGAATTTAGTTACTTCAAGCCCACATTGGTTTTGCCCTCTAAAACCATCGTTGCTGATCAATCTTGGCTCTTATTTTTGCACCCAATGTACATTTTTATATCTACGATTATTTAAGATATTCAGCACGAAAAAAATTAGTTTTTCTATAAAAAATTAACTATTTTGCTGTAATAACGTACAACGTACGCCTACGTACTCTATAGTGTAACACGTAAAACATTATTAGCTATAGCTTACTATGTAACGTAATGCGTAATCTATCCATATTATATATTGACATTATAGTTTATGTAAAGCTGTAAAATTTTTCTCCTCTCAATGGACAACGTAAGATTGCTTATAATAATAACAATAGGGATAGTAATATTAACAGCAATACCTTCACCACCAACAACAATAACAACAACCACAACAACAATAAAATAATAATAATACTAACAATGATAATAATAAACGTAATATAATACTAAACATAATAATTATTGCGTATCGTGCCGCATAATGCATTATTCAGTCTGCGTTCCACCAAGATCTTATTTAATCTTACTGCTATTATACGATAAGAGCAACAATTACAGTCTGTTGATTTGAAAACTTTAAGGTTATTTTGTAATTAGCGAACCCCTTAGCTTTAAACATGCTGTACCCTTACAGTAATATTAAGGTTTAAGCACTAGAAAAAGGTTAAAACTGTTTATGTTAGGATTTTAAGGATATTGTTACAATTAGCGTCTGTTTTCTTATAATAACAGGAAGCACATCAAGCCTCAAGGAGGTGTGTGATTTAATCGGCCAGACAAAACTTAACTTCATCTCTTCTTTCGCCATATTCTCCGAGGTCGAATCCTACCGAATATTTACTGTCAGAACTGAGGTGATGAAGAGGAAACAAGAGAGCCAAACTGCCTATAATTTCAGGGATAAAATTTGCAGTATATGGAGACATAATTTATGTAACATATATAAATACGGTGTGTGGATTTACTCGACGTTCATAAAGGTCCTTATCGGAGTTAAAATGGAGTAAAAATGGAGCAGCCGTGAATGCTCCGTACCTCCACAAAAAAAATGAAAAATTGTGATAATTATTACTCCTTATGCAGTCTTCTGGAAACCTCCACATGGATGACGCCCTCATAAAGGTCACTCTGATAAGTACGCCCTTCTAACAGTAAAAATTCTCCAGCCATTTCAATAGCAGAAAAACTCGATCGCTTATTTTCGCATCCAATCATTTGAAAGAACAAAGGGAGGGGATTGTTCTGCCCCTCTTCCGAGAGAGGGTAGAACGATCGCCATTCAGCTCGCGCAATTCTTCCCTTTTTTTCTTCTCACGGCGTCAATGCTTCCGTCAACATTGAATATCTCTTCTCTCACATCTCAAAAATCATCCAGTTTCCATCCCCTCTTTCATAACTCTCCCGCGAGGTGGCGTCGTCTACTTCGTTTTTATTTCTCCCATCAAACTCGGCCCATTTTCAATACACTCCTTTTCTTATTTGATAGGAAGGCCACACCCCATTCCTTCCCTTTACTCTTCATGCAATCCCTCATCTATATTCTCTCCAAAATTCACTTATTTTTTCCTCCCAATTTTTCCTTCTGCGAAGCTGGCGTACGCTTCTTTCACGTCCGTACCCTTTATTCGCTCTCATTTTACCTTACCTCCTCCCAGAACGTTTATTTCTAAGGATAAACAGCAGTGAAATATACCGTCATCACTGGCATTCAAACCTAGGTCTTCAACTTTCCCTGCCCTTGTTCTATCATCGACCGCGGTGGCGGTCGAAGTGATTGGCGTACTAGGGCTCCAACCCGAAGGTCCCGTGTTCGTGTCTCGGTTAATCGAATTTCTCCTGTTAGGGAATTATTTCATATACTCGTCTGAGGTTAATGTGTACGCCCACCACAGTAATGGTCCAGTAAATGGGTGGGGAAGTAAAAAAATGGCTGTTTAGAGTCCCAGTCATTTCAATGATTTTTATCTCCGGATATTCTTAAATTTTAAGGCTTTCGCCTATATGTTCAAACATTAACATTCTCTGATCCTTGTTTTATTTTAATGTTAGAAGAGCTCTCGATGAATATACCACCATAATTTCATTTGGTTTTATGAGAACATCTGAGGTTCATTTATGCATATTAGATGTTGAAGAGAGTACACAATTTTGTAATTTCCACACGTGTATTTTAGGTGACTAGTTTTGATCGTGTACTAGCATCATCTGGCATGAAATATATATATTAAAGGATATATATATAGGGAATGGAAAGAGAGGGGGAGGAAAAGGGGGAACAAGTACCTATGTGTTGGGAGAATATGCTGGTAGAGGTTACGGAAAGATTTTCTTCGGGAAACGAATATAAACGGGAAACAAACGTGCGGAAATTACAAAATATTGTACTATCTTCAGTATTATGGCTTTTTACGAAGTAACACCTTATCATACTGGCTATATTAGGTGATATATATAGGAAAATACATTAGGGGCGTTGGTTCTGCAATCATATCACGGTGAGTGAAATATGTTTAATTTGTCTTTCGGTACAGAGTGCTTCAAGATGTACCTTCAATACAATTTAGTCTGTCGTATTCATGGCTGTGATGATATGGAAGATGCTGATGAATGAATATGGTGAATATATGATGCTGAATGATGGTTATCTTGGGGCTCCCAGATAGCCAAGTGGGCAAGGCGTCCGACTTTGCTAAAAATTGGTTCCGGGTTCGATTCTCGGTGGGGGCTCACGTGCGACATGACCTTAGCTGTCGAAACACTTTTAACAATACTACTACTACTACTGCGATGGTTATCATTTCGATCTCTCCAGACGATTACCATTGGTTGCGCTATTCATTGAGTCATCTGCCGCGCGAAGGCGCATCATCACATACATAATGGGATTCTATATTTTCATTATGAAAATGTGGGACAACTGACATTATTTTTCAATTATCAACGGAACGGATATGGAACAAAAATGTAAGTGCATAATGGAGTGTTCTTTCATAGAACCAAACTTAATTACATATCAAATAATGACTACCAATTCAGTTATCACGCAAAAATTATTGGAGAAACGCTATGGGGAGAAAATTTCGAAATGTAAAATGCGAGCTAATTTTTGTATGCCTGTTTCGGATACGTTATTAAAATATAAAGGGTAACTACTAATTTTGAATGAAAATCACAAAGGAGAATTCCAGGGAAATGCATAAAAAATACAATAAATAAGTCTGTCATTTCACTTCGTCACTTCCTTCATTCAGATGAATGACGTAAAATCCCCCACTCGTGGATTGCAAGCTTTTTTTTTCAAATAACGTTCACATTATGGTAGTAATTGAATTTGCATCATTATAGCGGTGGCATGCAATTCTGCGGTACTTCAAGCTTTACACAGTCATCGCTGATTCCCTCTATTTAACCTTTCATGGCGATGGAAGCATTTTTATGGCCATGGTTCGTGTGTGTGATGTTTATTGATGCAATTGGAGATGCTGCGCTCTTGCGCGTTCCATTGCTGGGAATATGCTGTTGGCATCTCGGTGGATGTGATGGTTATCGCGGGAAACGGTTGCGGGGAGTCGGGAAGTGCGAAATCGATGGGAATCACCGATTCCGGAGATATATAAGCATGTCTAGCGCCTTCATTTCTGCAGCATGCGGTTTATTGCCGGCGGTTCACTGAAATAAAGGAGGTAAGGAGATATTTTTGGGAAGGAAATTTTATCTGCGGCTCAAAAGGTTAACGTGATAGCCTTTCCGAAGTCGAACATTGGGTTGAAATTCACTTTCGATCCGTTATCCGTATTTCCGGTGTACTAAATTCCAGGGCCGGATTCAGGCCGTAAGCCAGATAGGCAACTGTCTCAGGGCGTAGCGACAAATGGGGCGCAGGAAAGCGGTATGAATGACTCAACCACGAATGATCGAAAATGCTGACGTTTTTCATCGAACTTACTCTACTCTGAAGTACTTTAGAGGTGATACTCTAAAGCGAATAGAAAGTTTTGACTTTACTTATATACATATATAAATATTTATCAACAACTTTAACGGGGAAAATAGTACCAGAAAATTCCATCTGCCATTAAAGTCTTTAAACTAAGGTGGCTGCTGATGGTTTTTGGAGTTTGCTTTCAACTTATTAAAGTCTTTATTGCAAATCGAAATAAAATGTTATGCAATGCATTAATATTGCAAAAGTAGGCTTTCAAAGAGCAAACAAATAAAATATAAGGAAATAAAGAACTTTTTTATGAACAAAAATAAGATTTCATGTAATCATAGAGAAAATATTTCCCCTGCAGGAATAGTCGCTCGAATTGAAGGGGTGTGCGGAAAACCAGCGGGATTAAAAATGAAGTGAGAGATACCTACATTGTGACATAGAGTTTTAAAAAATCATAAGAGTTTAAAGTAGGTAAGGGTCATTACAAGCTTATAGCAAAACCATGTATTCATAGAGGGAAAGATTATTATGAATAAAAAAAGGAAATTTTCTAGAGTCTTAATTACGATGCTCGTCCTAATACGATGTACTGAATAATTTTACAAGGTTTAAAGCTTTTGAGGCATTGGAGCCCAAGACTCGATCTATTAGACGATTTTTTGTAATAAAACAAAACTTCTTTGGTCGAATTGTTATCCATATTTATATTAGCAACCATTATACATAGCTTGTATAACTTAACATGTTGCCTGGCAACGTTTAGTATGTTCTTGCTATGAAATGGAACTCCTATGAACGGTAATGAAACTCAAACGAAAGATTTCCTTGTCAATCTGCAAGGCATTAAATTCGCGCTAGAAGTTACTTGTTCGATTGAAATGAACTGTGTCAACCGCATTGAAATGTTTAGACACCTCTATGGATAACAGAAAGGCTTTAAAAAGCAAACAGAAGTAGTTTCGTTCGCCATGCAACGTGTAAAACTTTCCGGTGTAATCATGAAATGTCTCAGAAAGCTAAAAACTATTCTCATGAAAGATTCACGCATTTGTTTTTAGCGTGTGATATCGCGAATCAACTTGAATATTCATCTCTCTTTGCTCCACGTTACCTCCTTTACTGTCATACGCGAAGTACTTATTTTTATTCTATTGAAACACGTTACCGCGCAGTCGATAAAACCCTCTAAATATACATAACCCGCATTTCAGCTTTGATGGTATCACAGATGAAAGCTGGCGCAATCCCACTTAGAAAAAGTACAGCGCTGTAATTGCTAATGCATCTTTCAGATAGTTGCAATTGCGCCGTCCATCAAGCAGCGTCACTCCAGTCTCCTAGCAACGCGTATTAGCGCTAAACCCTCTAACAGCGCCTCTCTGGGCGCTTATCATTTCTTTTCCTCCATTTCGCTCGGCGATGGACACAATTTTCCTGCGTAATAGCTCAGATAAATCCTACGTCCGTTTTTATTTCCTCAGTGAGTAATCAGAGATGTGAGAAATGAAGTCTCTCTTCAGAACGGATAAAAATAGGAGGGACACTCGTCCGTATGAATCAAACTCGCTATTCCTTTCCGTCCTCGCTTAATCCTTTATTCCCTTACCCCTTCCACGGATGCCATAATCTCTCTTCCTTCTTCCCTTTCGTGCTCGGATTCGCCCTCTGCTCCTTCCATCTCTCATTTTCTCTTCGTCTTCTCTATTCCTTCGTCTCCCTTTGAGTTTCCTGTTTTCGGTATTCTCTACTTTTAAGGCTTTCTTAATGCTTTTCTCTTCCTCTATCCAGCTCTATCCATCGTGTATTTTCTTACGTAGAGGGTGGTTGTTTAAAGAAAGTAATTCGTCTAAATGCTATGTTGTTTATGCGAACTGTGCGTCAACCGTTCGTTTATTTGTAATAGAATATGATGGGAGTTTGTATAATCACTTCTGCATACCGAAATATATAAATGATTTGAGTAATTCCTTATGAACTGCTAGCTACGTATGGTGCATGTATATACAGCAATATGCCAATACTTGGGTAGCAGACTATATACAATATATGGATATAGATGTATATGATGATAAAAAAGCTCGCCCGTCACGTATAGGCACGAATGTAAATTAAAATTGAGAGTATAATTAAAGCCGTATCCCTGGTGACTGAGGGGGCATAGGTTGGAAATGCGTTCTTCGTCTACATCTGCATCTTTTCCCTGCAAGACGTCTTTCAGCGTGCATGCACCATGACTCCAGATCCCCAATCGATTACTTTCGCGTATCGTTCGCGGTAAAGATGAATTCATGAAACGACTAGTTCTAACATGTATTTTTGTCAGTAACAGAACGGGCTACGTTACAGGAAAGACGCATAATATCGGCTACTTATTCTAAAACCAGACTTTCCTCAACTTATCAAGTAAATTAAGCTCTCAGTTAAAGTTTTTATCTTCTAGAGAGCCACATCCTGCGCCCTGAAGCATCTGAGTAACGGTCTCTCATTTTTCGTAACGTTTTGTTATAGAACGTATAGGTGGCGTAGTGGTTAGTGCGCTACCGACTTCAGGGGGTCAGGGCATGGTTGTTTTTGTTCGTCTTTACTAGATTATTTGTAATATAGGTCTCATCAGATTAAAATTTGCCTAAATAAAGACATTATTAATTTCATCCATTAAAGACTAACTGATTATCACCGTGTATTTATAAGGGAAAACTCATGAAATCAACATTCAACAATTGCCTTGGTCGTCAAAGGGATGGGTTGTTTATTTCCAAAATATTTTTCGAATTTTCCGTGTATTTTATCAAAGTTGTCGCAATTTCGAATTTATATGAATGTATCACGACTAAAATAAGAATCTATGATTGTTTTCCTTTCTAGTGACACTAGTCTCAATTTCTTAGGACCATTGTTTCTAATTTAATTTTCTAAAAGAAACAACCTCTGCAAGTCATGAAAACGTACTTTACGTTCATCTCTCAGTTTCAGTTTCTTTTTTTTTCAGCATCGTAGAAACACAATGCAGTTTGTTTGAGACCTCTAAGGCACGCCGATTTTTGATATAAATAGGGAGACGGACAGACGGGCGGACAGACGGACAGGCATTTTCTTTTTATATGTATGATGTATGATAATAGTATTGTAATTTGTTTTTTGACTTTTAAATCACCTTCCGAAAACATTTAATTTTTGCATAACTCTTTTACATTTTTGCTCATTCCAGCGTGAATGTTTCCAAGTTTGGAGCGCGTCCTTCCGTATGATTGCTTATTTACTTTTGATAAAATGTTTCTTTATAAAAATAAAATCTTATAATTCTATAACATGTGAAACAAAAACGAGAGTTGCGGACTGCTATTATTCGAAAGGGAGCAGGAGTTTTCAATTAAAGTCCAACCAAATCCGTCTATATATTAATGACAATTCAAAAATACGAATTCAATCCGTTGTTAACTTCATGAATTTGCAATTCAGTTCTAAAAGCATCATTAATATGCAGGAATCCGATAACGTTTAATTTTCATTTTCTTTTCAATTCAAATTAATTTCACAATTAATTAATTGTTCAATAATTAATTAACAACTGTCCTGATACGCGGTTATAGACAAAACAAAATGGAAGTTTCATGGAGCTTTTAAATCGTCAAATATCTTCCACGAACTTCATACTGCGATGTAATAGATAAAACTATGTTCAGATATTTTATTCATAAGGTTTGAAAAAAGATGCGCTCTACAGGAGTCAAACAAGCAATTATAAATTATCTGTTGCTCATTAAAAAGGATGCTGTTTTATTTCATGAGATGCGTATTCATCAAGGAAGAGCATTTCTAATTGAATTTTTTCCGAAAAGAATCATTTTTCCTGCTATAGCGATGAAGGTTTCTAGTTTCCAAAGATTCTCTTTATTTTATTTTTTATTTCAGGGTGAGGTGGACCATTTACTTCCACTATCATTCCTCTGACACCCTATTTTTTTTATTTGCAGTCGATTATCAAGCCAAAGGACATGAAGCATTATATCTATTTTGTAAAAAGTATACAAGATTTATTTGCTTTCAGTACTCTGTAACTGAAGGTAATTAAAGGTAGTGTGACAAGACTCCAATTTTTACACATATTAATGCAGGAGATATAATCTGTTTTACTTCTGAGCGAACTTTTGGTGGGAAGTAAAAGGGCACTGCTTTTAAAAGTGAATTTAATATGCTTCATCGTTAGGAACAAACGGATATATTTGAAAAGAAAAGTGAAACCTTAGGCTCTCCTACGTGGGCGAGACCTAGCTAGAAGAGAATTACTATTGGTGATACGTCGTCAGCTCATGGACTCCCACGCCGTCTCCTACTCGAATTTCTCGGCCGTAATGGATTTGCTTTCCAACTCAGGTAGCTCCACTGTTTTATGCCCAGAATGCTCAGTCAAAGCCATCGTCCTATCGGCAATCGAACCCGGGACCGCTTTCACTAAAGGCAAACGGATGCGTGTTGGGCATTCATCCCGTAGGACGCCTCAAGCCATACCTATTCTAGTATCAGATACCAATTAGCGGTATCAGGTTTGCTATGAGCGATGAAGGGGGATAGTTTGCTCTTGCAGTGGTAGTAGTGGCATAATTAAAGGTGCTTTGACAGCTATGGTTATTTTGTACGCAGGTTCCCACCTGGAATCGAACACGTAGCCCACTTGGATATCCGGAGCACAGTATTATGTTTCTTTCCTCCATTTACAATAATACTATAAGTGGAAAATGTTACATAAGTGCAACATAAGTAAATTGAGTGGACATTTTCATGTTTGTCGGTAAAATATTCAGGTCAAAGGCCGGTTGGAGCCTATGATCCTAGGATCCATCCTATGGTTAGTTACTAAGAGCTAGGGGAGGGTAAGAGGCTTACTAGGGTGGAGGAAGAAATAGTAACTTTCTCTTCCTTTCCTTTATGAGCAAGACGGAAAAATCCTCGTAAAGGAAACGCAGTGACTCTACGAGTAACAGTTTTCGTAGCATTCCACGAGGAGAAGTCGCTAATCAGTGCTATTAATTAGCTTCTCTCATATCCCGGAAAATTTCCTCGTATCAAAGCCACGAAAAATTTGGGGAAAAAGTAAAGAGAATACTTATATTTCTGTATCTAGTACTGAAGGGCAAACATTACAGCCATTAAGGTATAGTTGCTTGAACAGTGGAACGATATTTTTGGTTTCATCCTTAGTTATTTCAATGCTACCATCATATTTAACGAGGAAAGATGAAAACGATATTATTTCAACGTCACCGTCCTCAAGAAATAGAAGTTTTAGTCAATTATAACGATATCGCTGCTTCTGAATGTGTTTTATATAATGCCTTCTCTCAAACGTTCTTCCAAATACACTTAAGTCCTTTTTCGTCCTCACATCATGTTTCCTCTCTATTTAATGCCTTTATCTCCCCCCTTAATCATCCCATTGTCTTCCTCCTAATCTGTACGTGTCAACTCCTTCTATAAGGTGCCCCTGTAGCACTCTTATCCTTTATCTCTCTGTCCCTTCCACTTCCCCTTACCTTATTCTCTTCCTCCCACTGCTTATCTTCCTTTCACTGTTCCCTCCACAACTCTTCGACAGTCCGTTTTCACCTTCTGCCGCGGCAATCACCTAAATGTGATCCGAAGGTCCTCCTTTCCACCTCGCTGAACGTATACATCTTCAATGTCACATCTGTTTAACGCAGAAATTCGAGTTTCATAAAGTTAGAGATTATTCAAACGAAATTTCTGTGAAATATGTCCATGTTTCATGTCCAAAATACAACATTTTTCTGGGATCGGCCGAATTTTATTTGCAAAGTTTAGAACTAGAATTGAATTTAGAACTAAAAATTACACTTGTTCTTAAGTTTCTTTTATTTTATTTATCATTTTACTAATGTATTTTTATCCATTTCCTGAATAGTCGGTAACCCCGAGGCTGGTGATTTTTCACTAATGCATTTTTGTTCCAATTTGATAAATGTAAAGGAATCAAAATTATTATCTTGTAACTGAGTGTTGAAGGATAGCCGCCGGACTGCACATTCCACTGCATGCGTAACATCAAGCCTTTGCTGCCTACGAACGTTACGGTGGTTATTCTAAAACAAAGGACTTCTAGGTACAGGAAACGGGTAAGGGTGATTTTGCGCAACATGGTGCGCACCCAGAAAAAAATGGGAGACCCGGGTTCGATTCCCGGTCCCGTCATATTTTTTTCAAGTCCATTCTTCTTTGGACTTCTAGGTAGTTAGCGTAGTCGAGCTCTGTTAGGTAGGCGTAGAGAAATTAAGATAGTTATAAAAGCATTAAATAGGACCAAGGGCCATCCTGTTATAAATGGAGAAAGAGTCGATGAATTTCATTAAACGTATGCATCGAGATTTCCGAAAGTCGAAATTCTTAAATCACTCACAAAATAGGCTTCGAATCCGACCCTTAAGTACTCTAATATCTCTTAATACACATTTGCATTTATACAATGTCATATAAATGTAAATAGCTTTAATGGAAAGAGGAATCCACTCAAATTGGCCTTTTACATTGGTTTTTATTACGGATCTCCGGGCAAACAAAGAGGATTTCTTCTCCATTTTCGGATTAGGAGTCATCCGATTATTCGGCAGGATTTCGAAGGGAACGATTTTAATGGAGTTGCCGCGTTTCTTTTTCCGGCAAACTGTATTTTTTGAATGGAGGACACCGCTAATGCATTAAATCTCTCGAGAGCGCCTTTAAATAAAAGATAAGGAACGAAAATAAGAGCTTTGATTACTTCTTCGACTTTTTCAATTTTTCGCCCCGATTCCCGATGCAAAATAAATATTCCGAAGGGATATTTAGAATTCCGGTCTCATTATGGAGAGAGCTTTCTCGAGTCTGAAAATTTTGTTTCACATTTCTGAAAGTGCAAATCACTGATGGGGGATCTTTTAGCGGGAGCCGAAAAGGTCCGAAGTTTTCCAAGATTGCCGAAAATTTGCCTTTGAAATTCGCTACGAGGAGATCTAGTAAGATATTTCATAAAAGCATGAAACCTTGGACAAAACCTTGTCTACCCCACCTCCAGACGTTTTATTTTCAGAAATCGATATGAGGGTAGGTGGAAGAGAAGCCATTTTGTCCTAACTTCGCCATAAGAGTAAATAATAATAAAATAATGATAATAATAACAATAATTCCAGCAACCAGTGTAATACCTAAAAAAATACGTAAAACACACAATACACACCATTGAAATAGAAGATCAAATTATTGTTCAAATACAGAAAACCGCAATAATTACTACTTGCTCCATACTAATAAGATTTTAAATGACTACTACATCTACATCTACATAAGTACCCTGCAAGCCGCCTTCCGGNAAAGTGGTATTCCAATGTAGAAGCTTGTGTTTAGTTTTCTAATTGGTAACTTTGATCTGCAATTTCGTATGCAAAATACTGCATACATTTATAACTTGTTACATTAAAAACTTTAATATTATTCGCAAAATAAGGAGATTTAATCGAAATATTACATTTAAAAGTTTTTTAGTTTATACAGGTTTAAATTTAAATGCGAAAGGGTGAATTTTATCAGTTATACCCGGTGGCGAATTTATGCATACACAGGCCCTAGGCGGACAGACCATTTTGAGATCCTACATAGGAATTATTGAAAAAGAAAAACAATATAACATACTTTTGTTGAGCCTCTTTAACCGTGATAACTTCAACTAGCGTTTAATGCGCTGAATGGCAAATTCACTCCTGATTATACCGTGAATTTTGTTAGAAAAATGTTGAATTGTATTGGCAATATGTTGGAAGAGTCTAGCATTAAGTAGAGTTATATTTGCACAAAGTTGAATAACATTTGCAAATTGATAGATTTGAGGATCGAAGTGGTAAATTTGGAGAGAAAAATCTGCACTAAACTCTAGATTAAGCGAGGAAGCCTTTTTTTGATTCTAATTCCAGAAGCATTTATTGCCCGACTCATTCTCCCTCTCGACTGGAACTTAATCCGACCCGCGGGCATCTTTATGGCAGTTTTCAAGCGAGGATATTCAGGGAAAATTGCGTTCAATAGTGCCAAATTTATCACTCGGGAGGGGATGTAGTTTCTATATCTTTCACAAAGCCTTAGAAGCACCCAAGTTTCAAGAAGAGATCTCATTTCCTCAACTCTTTGGGGGGCAAGAGCATCCCCCGCTCGACTTGCAGCCAAGTTACATCTCTTTGTTAGGGATACCTATCTCACAAGAGTTTCCCGGAGTAATTACATCGCAAATTTAGTTTATTCGTCAGATCGGAATGGTTCAATTCCCATTTCGTCGCTCAGGTCTTTCCGGTGTTGAGCAATGTGTTAAAGCTCGTGGAATAAATTGAACTTGCTGGAACTATCGTATGTTCTACTACCTTTCCAGATCATTAGAGCACTTAGAACATTAATGCTTTGTTCTATTATGAAATTCTCCATGTGATACTGCATGACCAGATATGGGCGGATTCATAACCTAGAACATTAGCCGCCAGCTAAAGTCTTCTTCAATATGATTGCCACTATATTACATTAATAATTTAATTATAAATTGTATAAAATATATCTGGTATTTCAATAATAGAAGGGCTATAAGAAAAACTCAGCTCTTGAGCGATACCTTTAACTTTGAATCCCAATAGGGATACAAATAAATTTAGAATAATGATTAATTATTCTTAAGAAGTAAGATATTTTGGAGTTCCGTTTATGATAGCTATTTACTTATGTTTTCAAAAACAGTAACAGCAAGCATATCGTATTATGCTATATGCACCGTTCGTTAATATGTTGAAGAAGAATAGGATGATTACCAAGTTAAACATTTAAACTAAGAATCTTTCGTGAATATGCGTTCACTGGATAATTTCTCATATGTACGCGAGATTATTAAAGGAATAAATATAGCACAAGGATAAAAGTAAATAATTACATTTTGCAGTCCAACCCTAGACAAAGATTCCGCTTACATAACATGCACCCTCCTTTTTCGAAAGTACTTACAGGAAAAACATTTTAATATATTTGTACAAGTATCACTGTTGTAAACAACAGCAAAGAATGTTCAAATCAGTACCTTTTCTTATAACACAGTATCAATAGAATATACGATAATATATTGAGGTAAGGGCAGGTCTATTTTCCTCTTTTTATTGAGAAATACTCAGTTTTTACTACTATCTTATACCTCGAGAATAAACAGATAGGTTTGCTAATTCTGAGATAAGTGGTCATGAAAGGCCATATACAATTTTTCATTGATGATAAACATCTGAAATTATTTCCAAGAGTTGAGATAACGAAACGCATTTTACCACCTGGGATTGTTCATAAAGAAAACAAAATAAATGCGATGGAAAACAACATTATTTATTTTACGTTCTAATAGTTAAAATTAATTTCGAATATCATTCACATTACGGATGGGTTGTTAGTCAAACAAAGTCCATCTCTGGTGACTTTCAAATTATTTTCAGTCAAATGAGACATTCCCATATGGGAATGCATTTTTGGCCAATAAAAGTTTCTTTGCTTTGAAATAACTCTGATTAATTCATTTCCAAACGTTATCTGTTGATAGCCAGTTAGAAAGAGTGCACGGCGTTATTTTTATCGCATATCCATGGAGATAATTTGTAAATAAAGACAAAAAAGCTTCTGAATCCGAATGGGATCGTGGAATTAAGTCAATCAATAGGACTACTCGGCCAGAACAATTACTTCCAGCCATAAATCCTTCTCCACTGTCAAAATCTGTGAGCACGTTGGATATGCTGGGGTATACCGATATTACCCTGCAGCTTATTGTCTCATTTGAATCCACAGGAAAAAAAATTATTTGTGCTCTCCGAAATCTCCATTCACATTCTATATCGATAGTATCTTTATAAGTTGGATGCAAACAATGCATTGAACGTGGGCAAATTTGAATTTGTGATTCATCTGCTTTTCTAATAAAGGATATATGGAGCCGAAAGATGCATATATTTATAGGTTTATTGAGTTTTGACATCAACTGTGTAGAGAAATAGTACGAAAACAATTCTGTGCATGAACTTGACAAAAAAATTGCATGGGTTACTTTTGAAGAACTCAATAACGATGCTTAACGCTCTATATAGTGGTCAAATGATACATTACATATCATGTATGCCATTGAATCAGTTTTCAAGTTCCACGATAAATTTCACAAAGAAATATTTTTCTATTCAGTTATTACTAAAGTCTAACCCGTGAAATCTATTAAATGGTTCCCACCGCCTCTAACGGATTCATATTTTGGCTCGGGATTTAATAAATAATATCTCTGGTATTTCTGGTTAATCCTTCTTTTTTATATAAACATTTTAGAGGAATTTTCTGGCCTTGGATAAATATACAAACATGTTACGCTGATGTTTATGATTGACAGTTTTCACTTAACTTCCTTTCTATGGTTCTTTAGATCGTAAGGAAGTTCCCTCAGATACGCGCCTCTCAAAATTATCTACACTTCATATTTTTTATCAATTTCCATCCCTCTCTCACCCTATAACCACGCTCTAAATCGATAAAGATACATTTCCACAGATAAGATTAACGAATGACACTCTTCATTTCTATTTACGCAATCGGCGTTGTCAAGGAAACGTTCTTCTGTCCACGAAATCAAATAAACAGACACATTCGCACCGGAATGTTTTGGAGTGATAAAATTTTATCACGGCGTAAAGAGCCCTCGAATCGGGGGCCTTGGGCTCACCGCTCGTCTGCCCCTACGTTCTTGTCTGCCCCCCTCGACCGTCTTCTAAGATACTTAAAAAGGGTGGGAGGGAAAGCACGTGGGCCTTTTGAATGGGGTGCCCCTTTGGAGTGGGTTTCCTAGCCGTCGGAGTCACAAAGAATCCCTCTCCTCCATTCCACCTTTCTCCTCACATTTTCCCTATTTTTCTTCTTTGTAATACGCCTCTTTTTTCATTCTTACCTACTTCCATTTATCTTATTCCCATCACACTTTTTCCGCACCATGAGAGAGAGGTCTAAGAGTAGGGTATCTAATACTCGAGCTGTAGCCTGTGCTAAATTGAGCAAGTCCTTCCTCGCACTTATTCTTGGAATACTCTTCTTGAAGTTATGAAGTGTTCGTGTTATTGCTGTATTAGGATCATATCGCCGGGGCCCTACTTTTGTGAACGGGTAACGGTTAGATTAAAGCCATAGTGGGGAAATGTGATAGTCCCTGGATTGCACGCAACTCTCAGTACCCTCCTGTTGAACTGGTAGTCTAGTTAACACAGACTTTTTCTGCTTCTAACATTCTGGCTCATAACCGATGAGAAGTGCGTGAAACACAAGGAAATTCAATGGCTCTTTCTAATCTGTATAAATTAATATCGTTTTCGAATCTAAATAGCGAGAAATTTCAAAAATACCTCGACAGTTCGGCCAGGAAGGTATCGTCCCATATCGACTTACTAATAAACTATTATCTTTACACATAATTTGCAGAATGTTTCTCCACATGGTCACTCTATATTTCAGAAGCGGTTAAGTGCTATGCAGTTAGATGTGTTGGAATTCTATTAAGTCGAAAGTACATGAAAACTATTCATGTATTTGGGAAGCCACGGGTTTAGAGATAGAATAGTAATGTTTTCGTAAGATTACACGTATTTTTCATTTTCCAAAAACCGCGGTATCAGATTTTCATACATTGAAATACGCAATGTGAGAATCTTCTCGGTGCTTTGTTTGGTGGTTGAAATAATGATTTTTCCGCGTTTTTTAGTCAATTTTATCATTATTTTCTTTTTTGCTCCGAAATTCGTCGGAAATTTCTAAGTCTGTTGATAATAACTGAAGTGACCGTAACTGCTGCATCTGATTTAGTGAATGACGTATATATGCGCATCGAAACTACTGTTGTAGCAACCAAAACCTCATCGTTAGCAAAGTAAATGTTACTAATTATTATTTAAATTCCCATGGACCCATACATCCATACGCATGCGTGGTTATAATTTGTGAGTGTACGGTGAGAATTTGATTTACGTTTATAAATTGAGTTTAACAATGTTTACACGTTATCTCACTTGAAGATGGCAAAGAGTTAGTGAAGTATGGAGTATATTAAACCAAACATTCCGAGTATTTCCATAAGTTTCCTCCATGTCTTCACAAGTAAAATACGCGCACTGTGACTTACAAGAGAAGGACCACGTCTGTAGGAAACGTATTCACGCAAAGGCTTTCAGGATATGTTCCTTGCTCAAAAATAATAGATATGTATCCGACCTTTGACACAACTATGCATTTTTTTTACACAAAATTAACAACTGAAAATCGAAGTTTGGCAACCACGTCATACACGCACATCACCATGAAGATCGGGAAACTTTCCTAGTAGGAAAATATCTTCTATCATTTTTTTTACAAATAACTTACTTTCTCTCAAACATTCCTCCAAACTTTCTTTACCCTTTCCGTCAAAATCTATTCAATGTATGTTAGGTCGGAACCTAAGCATGTATTATATTGCTACATATAGGATACGAATTCTCTAAACCATTAACTTGGCCCCTTTATGTTGTACGACGCCAATGAGAAGCCCCAGGAACAATGAAATATCAACCCTAGATAGCATGAAGTCAATCCCAGAAGGTTCAACATTCCCGATAACCCTTAAAATTCCCGATATCCCTTAAAATGCATTGTTTGATTTTCAGAAATTTATTTTCAGTACTTTCCGGGATCGTAGAGATCTTTGGTTTTGTTAGATCTCCTGTTACTTTCTTGGAAAGAATCAGGCAGCTTGAAACTTCCCTATAGTTTGGTCATTACCCTGAGATGTGGTATCCGTTACAATGAAGTTGGCACCTTTAAGTCTCAATTTCGTCCATACCTCCCATTTGTGAGTTTCCTTCGTTTATCTTTCCCTATAGCAATTTCCCCATTCCACTCCTCCACAATCGCCTCCGCTGTGTTTCATCTTTCCACAATCCTTCTCAAATTCACCCCGTCATCCTTCCATCCGCCTGTCATATCCCAGTCCATCTCTCTCCCCCTCTTAAACCCACGCCTCCTCCTCACAGACCCTGTCGATATCTTTTGATCCCTTGGCCCTTTCCCCTCTTCCTACAAGGGGCGAGAAAGCCTTCGCTCCTTTTTTTCGTCCGTCGCTTCCAATCTCTCCGATTCTCTCTTCGTTTCCCTCCGTCTTCTCGCCTTTAGTTTCAATTAAATGTCCCGATGATGAAATACGCTCCTTTTTGCGCCTCTCGTCTGATGGAGGGGTTCTTTTTCGGAGGTGAGAGCGATGATAAGGGATGAAAATGTTTTGAGAGGAAATTGGTGTTTTGTGAGTCATTACCGTCCAGCTGGAAGGATTTCCCATCCTCGAGGCGATTTTGACGATTTTTTTAGGTTGTGGCGTCTAGTAAATTATAATTGCGTTCTGTTCCGATGAACTGTATTTATGAAGAAGAGGTTAATAATCAGAATTACTTCGACTATGTATTTGCTGTGTGTGTATTAAGTGTACCTATTATGTGAATATTGTCTAGGTAATGTTCTTTCGCATTTTTTAGCTATTACTATTGGTAGGTTTGCGCAGGTTTTTCACCCTTCCTTCACAATGTGTGTTTTTCTGCAGTGGATGATTTTTTCCTGAAGAATCTCTTAGGTTTTTTATCTAAATTTCTTCTCATTCTTCTTTTTCTATTGTCTTTAATAAACAACTGTATGGAATATGACGATGTTTTAGATGGAAGAGGAAACAGTCTTTCAGTCTCAATCTCGCTCAAATAGAGACAATTGTTAATATTATTGTTGTTGTTATCATCATAATCATCATAATTATTACATCACCGCAATTTTTGCGCAAGCTGCTTAGGGCTATTACAGGATCTAACGAATTGTAAGGAAGAAGGTCATTTTCTAAAACAAAGGAAATTACTGAATATTATTTGATACATTCTATCAAATCCACGTATACTAAGTAACCTAGGCGTATTCAGTTTGGGGCACAGACTACAAATAGACGGCAGAAATCTCCTTTAAATGTTTCAGAGACGAGAAATTTATTATATATCTGTTCTAATGAATTGAGAGTTTTTCTTCATTGTTCAGAATTTCATGAGCAGAAATTGAATCAAACGAAGTATTTTAGTTTTTTGTTAGCATACATATTCCGATGCCTATGTTAATGATATGTTCCTCATGGCCCTTTCACGACGAATCTTAATCATACAATTTCCAATATTTTCAAATTTAAACTCGATTTATTTACAAAAATGATGCCATAACATGATCAATAACGATGAAAAATCATCATAATTGTAGAAAATTGTCATGAAAATGAAAGGGATCCTAATTATTATTTCCGTTTGGCATAATTCGTCATAAATGAATAAAGTTAAATCTTATCGCTGATATTTTTCGAGAAACTTTTATTGTGTTATACTTTTTAATAGGGCTGAATGTTTGTTTTTATTAGGTATGGTTTATCGCAACTATACCCTAGATATTTGTTGGCTTTCATTTTCATTGAAAAGATGGTGATTTGGAAGCCAGCGTTGTTAGACAATAGCGACATTATCAAGGAAGATACTTCAACGTTAGTGTTGTATAAATCTAACGGAGGCTATTACTTGCTCATGACTGTGGTTTAAGCTGTATAAATTATATCCTTTTGACTTTTAACCGATTTCTCAAAGATTTGTAAGCTCTTTCTTTTCATCATTTATACGACATTGCCTCATTTCACTTGCGCGATATCTTCTTGGTTAACAAAAGACCTTATCATGCGCTGCATCGGTGCGATGGTCTGTAAGAGAAGTTAACTTCCTGCGCTTCATTCATTTCCTACGTTTATTTTCCTCTCTCACTTCCACGTCCTCCTTCGCATTGTCCTTCGGTCCTCTCGCGCCAAAGGAAACACGCAAGGGCTCCTTCCATTGTCTTCGTCCTTTATTCGCGGCCATTGTCCTCGGTCGTCCCTTTCTCCCGGGCTTCTTCCCTCGGTCCGATATTCCCCGTTCGGGGAGATTGTGCATCTTTTTAGGAGGCAGATATACCGCAAGATACGTGAGCCATCTAGCTGTCTCGCCGATGGCCCGGATGACAAACTGAGATCGGTTTTGCGTGCTCCGAGACACCGGAAAGCGGCCCCTGATAGGGTGGATAGAAAGTGCCTGTAGACAAGGCTTTCCAGAGCGGGAAACGCCATCACCTCAAAGTTCGCAACGGATTCGTTCCCAATTATGTTGAGAATGCTAATGTGTTAGTTCCCGAATTGTAGGAGCAGAAAAAAATACAATCTGTCGTTTAGTACCACCTGAAGAAAACAAAGGTCATTAGACCTTCAGTACTCGCGTCGGTAACAGAAAGGGCATATTACTGTAAAAATGAGTGCTCTAAGTGAATCTAAGAAATAACGTCATAGTCATTATCATCAGCACCTATATTTAATTATGTGTATACGATGTTTAATTGCAGTGATATATTATAAAAATCATTCGAAAAAACGAGCCTTAAGAGGACGTAATGAAAGCATCGCTCTCCCAAAATACAGCGGCCGTCTGGTCTCAATCAAGAAATATGAATTATAACTCAACAGAATTTCGGGTAAAAAGTTGATTCTTAGGTAAAATGTAGCAACATTTATTCATCTCCAGCTGCCGTAAAGAGGAAATTAATAAAGGAAAAGAAATTCATTTTCGAATTAGCAATATGGGTCGTACGATGCACCCAATGTGAGTACTAGAGGGTTAATACATGTAGCGAGATTTAGATATGGAGGCCGTCTAAATAACATAATTCCATTATCCTTAGATTAACACTTTATTTCCGGATAGGTTACAATCCCGCAGGTACCGGATATGACGTGGTCCGTCTTATCACCAAGATCCCACGCTCCTGCGGTAACATCATAACAACCGAACCGGTATTCGTTAGGCAAAGTAGTTCTACATCCTGGCGGAGTAATCTCTCGACATCACAGAGGTATTCCTCCCCATGACGTCAGACGTATGCCTCCAGATGACGTCATTATCCGTCCTCCGCTAACACATGCATAATACTCGTAAACTCAAATTAGACGTAGCATTGTACACATACCCTGATTGGAATTTCCCTACTTCATGCAGTTTATTTCTTTTTCAAAATGTTGCTTCCCGTTAATATTAGGTTTTGACGTGTTTATCAGTAGCATGAGTAAATTGCAGATTTTTTTACTTTACCTGTAATACTTTACTGTAATTCAGTAATGATGTCATTCGTGACATTCCGTTGGTACTATTTCGTATTAGTGCAATCATAAATTTTAAACGTTCAACGGGATGCAATATCGCGGGTTGTTTATTTGGATGTTTGTTTTATCAAAACTTATTTCTGCGGTCATATTGATGAGCATTTTGTGGTCCTGGGTTCCAGGATATCCAAGTGGGCAACGCTTTAGATTTCAGGGAAAGCGGTCCCGGGTTCGATTCTTGGTGGAGACCTACGAACGAATTGAGCCTTACTTACTAATTGAACCTTAGCTTTCGAAGCGCTTTTAGCAACACTAGTACTATTTTGTGCCCCTTTTATTAACGAATGTTTGTTAAACTCTCCATCTAACCTGGTGCGTTTCCTCTATTGTTCTTTTCTATGGGAATTTAGATGGTTGTTCTCAGAACAAATCGCGTAGCTAATCACCTTACTGAAAATAAAAAAAATGTGCGATAAGTTGCAAGCGCTTATTGAATTTTCTTACTCTGTAAATCACTTTAATAATCACATTGATTGTTATCTGATCACGTTATTAATTACACCCGAATTAAATTGATACTTCAAAATTACAATATTTACAGCGTCATTTACGCAAACAAAAAATAGAATATCATTGATTGGAGAAGTATGCAAAGCGTTCAGTGAATGATAAATAGTGAATATGCGGCGGTCACGTCTTCAGATTATGAACATTTTGCCAAAGGGAATACTACACTACCATCTTATATCATAATGTGCAAATTCACGCAAACTGGATGAAATTTTTGAAATGAAAATGTATATCATATTACTCTCAACCGTTCACTCACACTGTAACAGAATCGATGTAACTCTATCGTTCACATTGTGATATACAAGATTATTTGGTAGGCACAAACATGAAATAATTTGCTAATGAATGCGACGGTTAAGGAATCGAGACAGCGACTCAATTATTCACATCAGAAGCCTACGAATAATGGCGGTTCGATCTTAGCGATTCATTCCCATATGGTTGGGAATGGATGTGTGGATAAGAGACCAGGTAACAAAAGACGGCGTGTTTATCCGAAGGCCCCGCCATCTACGGTTAGTCTTTTGTCCGCACCGCCATTCGAGTGCCGTCCTTCGATTCCGCCCTCTCATTCATTTTTCGGCGTCTGTGATGTGCTTTGGAGGAGAGCTGAATGCGTTTTCGCCCCAGTCTCTGGCTTCGTGCCCCCCCCCCCCCGCCCCCGCTTTCAGCCCCCTTCTTCCCGGCGCAAAATTCAAGCGGAACTGCCACCTCGACTGGTTCAAGGGCACCTCGGCAACGGTCAAAACGGCGGACATTTCAGCGACAGCCTACTCGCCAAATAGGCAATATGGCGACTAGACGAAATCAATGAAACACATTCTCTGCTGCTGATAGAGCAAATAACATATCGTGACACATAAGTAACCAAGAAAAGAAACAGTTACGTTCTGTGTAATTTGTACTGATGTACTCACATAATTTCCCGATTCAGTACGTTCAATGAGACTAGATTTCTTTTTTACTCTAATGATATAAAGGTTTAAAATATTCTGTAAGCCGTACTTCGGCAGGCGTAACTCACGTTTAGAGACTAACGGGAAACTCCGGATTGCCAATATCTGGGAATTCCTTGTGCGCATTTCAGAGACAATGCCTCCATTATCAGGGACACTTCGATAGGAAATGAATGAATCATTTACTTTCCGTTCATTTCCTATTTATTTATTACCCCTTTATTCCATCGAGGAGCCCTTGATAATGGAGACATAGTCTCTAAAATGCACGTAGAGATTTTTCCAGAAAACTGTAATCCGGAGCTCCCCGTTTGTTTCGGAACGTGAGTTCCACCTGCCGACATACGGCTTACGGCGTGTTTTAAAACCCCTATTTCATTAACAGGCGTGTTCCAACTTTCTTATCTTTCAGCTATTCTAACGATCACGAAAGAGTGAAATGGTGGCCGGAATATGTTTCTTTTAGAGATATAATTTTGATTCGTCTTTCATCATCCATTGCACTGAGGGGGATGGCTTAAGCCCGCCTTAAAATGTCTGCAAATATTTCATTCCGAACCAAGTACTCAATAGTCTTACTAACAAATATTTGTACGCTTAATATATCTATATATAGGCAAAACTTAATTGTGACAAGAATCGATTATTTGATATATATGACATCCTACATATTACAATCCTCGAGTTCAGTTCCCCAAGTGAAAATTCTGGATGCGCCCGCTTTGACTTTACTCCTTTTTTCGATTACATACTTTTCCGCTTTTTTGGCCGAGTTACACTGTTTTACTGTTCCTTACCGTCGGTTACTGTCGGAAACTTGACTTTCGTCTTACTGTCATTTCGCTAATATGACTGTCGCCGAGTTGTCCATTCGCCGAGTTGTCCATTCGCCGATTTGTCCATTCGCCGAGTTGTCCATTCGCAGAATCGTACGTCCCTCAACTTCCACCTAACCACCTCTATCATCTCGTGCGCCTCCCTAAACAGAGAATCCTTTGAAAAGTTCGGCGCAATGGGAAACAAAATAATAGTGGAGACTCTCTTTGAGCACTTTGTCGAAAACGTTTGAACTGATTGGGTGTGATTCTCGTTACTTCGCGAGGCACTCGCATTCTTCATCTGTTTTATTTTTCAACTCGAGCGAAAAACAGCTTGATGAGGGCGGAACGTAGATGGTTAATCGATTTTTCCTTCGGTTAAATTCGTCGCGGAGAGTCTCTCGGGAGGACGGGATCATTCGCCGAGGGATGGAAACGAAACCCAAGCCGTTTTGCCTTTTGTCCAAACGCATGTTTCGTTTGAGGGTCAAAATGTATCGTGTCTACTAAGAGAAATTGGAGGTAATTAAAGAGCTATGACGTAAAATCGAAGTNATATTCATAAGTATCTACGTTGTTATAAACAACGCTTGGTAGCCACAGACGCTTAAACAAACAGAAACGATATTAATAGAACTTCATTTATTTATAAATGTTAATTGATATTACTCTAAGTAAGCCAAAATTTGGACAGCTACGGTTCTATGAAATATGCTCTTAAAATAATTCATCAAGAAAATATATAAGAACTATGTATCCGAATTCTAAGCATCAATGTAGCTATTAATAGCTTTGGGCCCTACTAATTATGGTTATATTCCATGAGAAGCGTATTGCGACCAGGTATCGACTCAGTGCAATGACTTGTTGGCTTTAGCCCCCTTAACACTTAACAAATGTCTTTTTATCAACCTAATTCAAGGAAGTAATGGGAGGAATGTAACTTTGCACATTGAGGTGTACGCTTAGGAACATTCCCTAGCAGAAACGGACATAAATAGAGCCTGACAGGACTGGGGCTCGAACTCGGATCTTTCACTTCCTGGGTGATGGCTCTAGCCAATTGAGCTGTCGTGAGAGAATTATTAGACATGCCGTTCGGGAGAATCTGTGGGATAGGCCGAGTGGTTTGTCTCCCTAAGTCATACACTGCTTAGTCAGAAAAATCACTCGACTTGACCACAAAGTCTCCCGAACGGCAGGTCTAGATTTTTCATAACAAGCTCAATTGGTTAGTCTGAAAATGGAAGATCAGGGTTGCCCTGGTCCTGTTAGATTTTTCGTGTACGTTTCTCCTTGGGACTAATTGAAGATGGATTAATTTTGTTATTCCTTTTAATTCATGAAGGTTATACAAATAATTTCGAGCAAAACTTGCATTTAAATCTATGTTTATGTACAAGCAGCACATGTGGTAGCGGTTCAACCGACCGGTTGCCTTTTCTTTATTACCACTGCGGGTCTTTCGTAGAAAGAATGAATTCTCAAAACCATGTCGTCGTGTGTATCGACCTTATTATACTTTTACTATAAAGTAACAGGAGGGTCCCACAATACCAACTTTAATGAATAGTGTCAAGCAAAGCTTGGTGGAACTTCTTGGTAAAAAGGTATTGGATCACGAAACTTGTACAAATTCCACAAAATTTTTATCGCACGCTGACACTTCCGATAACGGCGTAAACTCACGCCAAAACAAGCCAAGGTACAGTGTACACGTTTTGTGATTAAATACTTATGTACCGATTTCTCTTTCCGCTAACATACTATCACTTATACTCATAAATTTTGATTGATTTATAAATCTGTGATGAAATTTGGTTTTCTTGATAAATTTTCCTCAACCATCTTAACATCGTATAGCTATATATACTTGAATTAGATCAAACCTATCGTTAACCTATTATCGGAATGTAACTTACATAGGAGAATGTAAACGAAACCGCAAAAAAGAGTAAAATTACAATGACAGAAAAGATTGTAAATACAACTACAAACCTTAAAAAAAATCAAAATAAGAATGAAAAATGTAAATGGAAATACACATCGAGGAAAGAAGCGATTAGAAATGATAACTTTCTGTGTTACAATAATTTATCGATACCGGCAATAAATGTTTTGCTCGTAGGTTTTTATGAGAACCATTCGTAGGCATTCTGATTTTCCTATTTTCGGCTTTGATTGAAAATAGAACAAAGAGCTGCAATTTCTAGAGGTCGATAGCCTTTGAAGTCCACCGGTGTCTGTGGCCTAGATTGGGCGATCATTTGGACTAAATTGGTTAAACAACAGCGGTTCTATTACAATGTGAGCTCGCGATAGCTCAATTACCTCGTCGAGCTTTGTCTTGTCACTTTTTGAGGTATTAGAGTAGTAGAAAATATCGACCAGTTTCCGAAATGGTGATTGGTTTTCGTTTTAGGGTCAGAGGGTATCTCGTAGCACTTTGATTATACACAGCGAATTGTTTTGAGGGAGATTGCGGAATATATTGCGAGGTATGCGAAAAACTTTCCGTCTGGGAAATCTCGTAATAAAATGATTCGCAAACCTTTTCGAGAAATGGCGGAAAAGGATTGGCAAAAACGGTTGGGTAGACAGCAACTTTGTTTACTTACATAACGGGGATTCTGAATGTAATGACGGACGTTGCGATGGAATGAACTGCGCTTTTAACGAAATGCTTTGCTCATTAAATTTTAAAGGAAATCTGCAACGCTAAAGAAAGAATCTGCAGTTTTTACTGCAGAATATCGCCATATTTTAGTGCACATCTTTCTAAATGGTGTTCGACTAATACAAATGATAACAAATCAAGTTAGGTTCATTTTCGCAACTTGCAGGCTTTATGTGTATCATATAATTGAATTACAAATAACGGTTGGAGGGTATTGAGCAAATATCAGAAGAGAAGAAATTTAATATAAAATCTTTATGTTTAAAGGAAGAGATACTAAGTACATTTTCCTCAGGATTTTAATACAGGCACTGTCTGTAATTATTTCACAGGATTTTAATACATACATTGTCTTTAATACTGTCTCTAATCCTGTGGAAAAAGTAAAAAGTCTCTATTCCATCAAACATGGAGTATTTCCACAAAACGTCGCCAATGTCTTTTAGTTTTATTTAAGAAATCATTAGTCTGAGTAATTGTTTGTAATAAGGGAAAATTCCGATAGATGTTTGTATGTTTTCTCAATTGTGTTGGTCTTAAAAACCAACGAGGCGGTTGGAGCCTGGTTCAGGCTTATTCTAATAGTTAGTAATGGTATGAAAATGATTGCCTTCTTCCTATTGCTAAAAATTAAAAAATACAGAAGTTTTATGAAAGTCGATTACATAACTGTCATTGAGGTTGTATTTAGCCTTTCTTATATATATTTTTTCCAGCTGTTTCACTCGAAATTTATCCAGTATGACAAAAAGTCAGCGAATATTTTGGGTAATGATATTGTTAGACTTACAGTTCCATTTAAATCGAGTTCCTTCACACTCGACGGGGGTTTAATCAGATAAAATTCAGGCAAATCTTATGACACTGATGTTGAGACGTGTCATGATAGTAGGAGGATGCTGAAGCGGTATCCAGCCAGATGAGGAAACCCAAAAAATTAGGACGGTCCGCTTCAACGGCGGAGAACAAATAGGAAAGCTGACTGAAAGAGATAAAAGAGACCGAAAAGGGAAAGGGAGATATGGAGTAGGCCCCCAAATCGTTGAGGAAATTTGAGGCTCTGAGCTGAAATCACCCGACTCGTGCTTTACGTCTCCCATGATTGCTCAGGGAATCAGCCGGATTTTCGCAGCACAATTACAAAGAAGGATAGCCGGCGATATGAAAGGGACGGCCGCACTTGTCCTTACCGACGCCTGATTACAACAATTAATTTTTTTCTGCAGAGAGGGCGCGCGCGTCCCCCCACCCCACAGAAAGGGCGACGGTGGCGCCCTTTTTCGAACGCGGAATAAAATGGAGTTATGATACGTTAATGGGGAAACTCGGGGAACAATGTCGCTAATTCCCTGATGAATGAGGCATAACCAGGTCATACGAGTTGGATGGGCTTTTTCTATCCTCCGGAGCTATTTCCGTCCCCCATGTGTGTCGTCGTTTTCGTTTCCAGTTAAAACGAGATCCGCTTCGAAAATCCCGTAATACCCGCAAGAGATGCATGATTGCAGTGCATGGCGCGGAATGAGCGATACGTTTCGGTACGCTGTACAGGAAATGAATCTCTTAGCTCGAAGAGGATTACATTACGCCCGTCGTATATTAGATGTTCTCAAATGTTAATCTAAAACTGGATTGATATGTTCTACGGACGGTTATAATCGTCGATCGCGAATTCAAATCCCCGCAGGGTATTGCGTTTGCTCGAGAGCTTAAGTATGTATCGACCGTAAATATTTGAAGCCGTGTTAATTAATTTGTTGATATAATCGAGCTGTATGGCGATCATGCTTGGCTTTCTAGGAATTGGATTCCTCCAATCAGTCGACCGAAAAGTGTTGTTTTGTAGATCTTCTGTTTGTTTATTTATTTAATACGAACAGGTCCTATTAAGTTGAGTTGTAATATAAACATAACATGTTCGCAGAATGCAAATGAGGTAAGTTAAAATAAAGTGAACATAAAATCGTATGATAAGATAGTTTGAAATGAAATAAAGTGCCAAAACGGAAGAATAAAAAATCAGTTTGATTAGTTGTCAAGTCGTCGCACATGCATGAAATTGTGAATTAAATTTATAATTAAAATATTTTACACGCTCTTCGTAAATAGTAGAGCTTTATGCTAATAAATCAACATTTTGCATTTTAATGGCAGCATAAAGTATTCTGGGGATTGGCGAATGTTTATACACATTAAATCGGCAGGTTAGAACATCAAATGGTAAAATCTTCTAGTGATCCGAGCAGGAACATTAAAATTTAATAACTCAACGAGACGCGAATAAACAAATCAATAATATTTGCTGCCTATAAAGGTTATTTCACATTTGCTGTCCACTTGGAATGATCATTTTGAAGTTTTAACAGCCATACGAACAGAAAATTACTTCAGTCGCGTTTTAAACCTAATAACACGCATGAGTATCGCTGACTATAGTGTATGCTATAGGAGGGACAGGGGACCTTTTTATTATCGAGAGTACTCGTTTACCATTCGTATGTATGAGGTATACCACATCAAGCCGTTCTCAAGTAGATTTTTGCCTACACTCCATTGTTTTATTATCGAAATTGTGCATGAAAAATTAAATTCATTCGCTGAGTGAACCAAAAGAAAATGTTTTACATTTCGTTTTATACGTGGTAGCATCATCAAGATTGGGGAAGAATTTCTTTTAAATACGGCAATATCTTATAAAAATGTACCGAAAGTCCTAGTATCTATTTCTATAGGCCCATCATCTATTTTTATACTAAAATAGATTCTATGTCATGTAGTTTTCAGGAATCATTCTTTCCGTCAACGACAGGCGAAAACAAAATATAAATTTAGATATCTGTTCCTCGAAACCGGTCGCATATATGTTTTGCTATGTTGTGGACTTCGTCTAGTTTTGTTACATAATCTTTCATAAATTGTGGAAGTATTCCACGAAATATCACTTGATATGTTTTGTTAGAACATGCTACTGTGTTCGGATCAAACAAAGACCGTTCGAGTTACGCGAAAAGAGTTACCGTAATGTATTTTGTAACCGAAGTTAATAGAGGTTTGGTTACTTGTTGAACCGGAGCGAAAAATATTACGATTTGGTAACTTGGTCGATTCTCAACTGGAAAAATGTAAATAAATTGCGTATTTACTAAAATCCAGACTCTAAATGTATATGTTTGCACTAACACAATTGTGTTTTGAATCAAATATAGTCCATTTCCTGCTCTCCATGTCTGGTTTTCCTCAGAATATTCACCCATTTTTGCCGTCGAAATTCGCCAATTCGTCCGTTGCGAGCATTTATACCACTCCCCCGTAATTGCCGCCATGATCTTCCCGTTCCCAACCCTTTTCATTTTCCGCTGAAAGAGCGTTCACGCACCATCTCAGTCTCTTTCCACTTCCGCCACATTTACGCCACCTTGTGGGCCGCGGAAAAGAGTTGAGAGATGGTCGGACGCTTTTCATCCGATTTTCTTGCCTTCTGGTGACGTCACACCTCCAGAAATTTCATTACCTAGACGCCGCTAACTTCTCCATTCTATTCTCTCCCTTTCTTTTCCCCCTCCCTTTTCAACGGTTCTCAATCCCGCAGGTTTTGCCGGAAAATTATTCCGGCTGCGTCTGTGTATTGTGCGAGGAATTCCATTATTCATGCTCGCCCGCGCTGGCTTTCCGCAGAAATGCTCATTTCCCTGGCCATTTATATCGCGAATGTTTTGTAACAGTTCGATAAATGCATTTTTGACTCGGGGAATCTCATTATGTGTGTATTTCCCGTCGCTATGGCGATTCCTGCAGGGACTACTGCGTTGAGTTACGGATATCATATTCTCCCGCGTACCTTTTCTTCTGTGTATATGAAGAGATTTACCGAATTTGTTTCTTTGCGAGATTTCCTTAAGATTAAGTGCTACCATACGTCTGTCTCTTTGGGTAAAGAGCGATAAATAGATGAGAGTTGGAATTGACGCATTATTTTCCATATAAGATAAAATGGTGACTTTTTGAGGTAATTTTCTGGACAACTTCGTTTTGTTTTTACTGGCTGTGGTTGAGTGGTTATGGTGCTAGCGTTCCATCCTCAAGGTCCTTAGTTCGAGTCCCGGCTAGTCGGACATTTTTGGTTAGGGAACGGTAGTTTGTGTTTGCAAATAATACTAATTATTAAAATGGATGTATTTATTGTGTTCCTGTTTTCATTAAAGAAGTTTTTATTATCCCTCGGCTTTAAATAGATATAACTAGTCCAAACTAATCGCCACTGTATTTTTATTGTAGGTTGTGTAAATAAATGTGGAAGCAGCATACTTTTATCAACAGCTTGAGGATAAACAGAAGTTGGAATTAGGATTAATAAGGCTGGAATTGGAATTAATAAGGCTGGAATTGGATTTCAGGTCTCCCACTTTCTGGCAGGAATTCTAATCGCTGCTTCACCATACATTCTACCATAAAGTATCTAGTTAGCTGGTTTAGTAGTTAAAATATCTGTCTGGAAAGTGGAAGACCTTGATTCAAGTCCTAGTCATGTCGCTATTTTTCATTTCCGTTTGTCCTTGCGTTTTAAGGCGCACGCATTCTGGTGAAATGTTAATCCCCTACTCCTCATCCCACTCAACAGCTCTTGACTTGACGTCATATTCTCCTGTTCTTCCACATTGCTGCATCCCCATTGCGGCGGAATTTCGTTTTCTGTGTAGCCGTTTGAATATTCTTGATTTTAGCAATCTGAACTTGAACCTTGGCAGTATCTGCTTTAAGTGCGTGGAAAGCAATAATAATAACAACGCAATACTATATATACTGACCGATTGACATATTAGAAAATGTAAAATACAAGTTATACTAGAATATATATAGAAGGATAGAGAAATCATGTCAGACCCCAGCATTGAAGCCAATAGTCTGGATATAATTCTCATTGATTAAACTAATCAGGAGATTTTAGTAACTGGCATAGCTGGTATCTACAATCTTCGATGGACTTACTCAAGAAAAATTACCAAGTATTCCGAGTTAGCAATTGAAATATAAAAGAACGGAAGTTTAAAAATATAACCATAGTTCCCATAATTATATCAAGAATGGTGGTTGTGCCAAAATGTCATGGCATCCTGTTTGGAAAAAATCAAACGCTGAAATCAATTTATTTTCAATTCAAAAGTCTGTGATTCTGGATACCTGCCGCTTAATTAGATAATTTTTAAATGGAGACAAGTAGCCTTTGAAATAATAGGAATAATAATAACAACAGAAAAAATAATAATATTAATAATAACAATAATAACAGATATAGCAGTCCCATTAGATAACAATATAATAGTAAAATACAATGAAAAAATAGAGAAATATAAGGAACTAGCAATAGAAATTTAAAGAATATGGCACCAAGAGAAAGTAACAAGCATACCTCTAGTTATATCAAGAACAGGAATCACACCTCATACCTTTGTGGAAAACATGAAAAAAAAAATAAATCTAAACACTAGTTTACACCAAATAATACAAAAATAAATAATCCTTAAGACATGTAACATAGTCCGATCCTTTCTAAATACCAATATGCATTCTATGTGATTTGAACTTAGGTTCCGTTACATGAAGAAGGAACACCATCTAAAAGTTACGTGAGAAAAATTATAAACAATAATAATAAAAACAACAGCAACAACAATAAACCGTCTGTATTAAAGGGGAAGATTGAGACTTATTAGTCCCTTCTTTCATGTAACCCTCGACAACGGCCGTTACCATAGTTATTGATTATTTTCCTTTGTCAGTTCGAATATCAATTATTTCGACATAGATTATCGTGTTTTAGTTCTTAATTTGTTGCATACTTTAAATCTCACTTTTTTATTCCTTCACTTCTGAACCTCGTGTAAACAATTTCGGAATCGATTGTGGTAACTTTTAATCGCATTGGTCGCTACTGCAATATTCATTTGTACTTGATAATTTGATTCATCTTATGTGGGATATACCTAACGTATGATTGAAGTAATTCATCGATTGAGGCTTCATTTAGCATCTCCGCATGCCTTAAATTTATCTAGCAGTTCTACATTTTCGAAGTTGTTATAATTTTGAGGCGATTAGTATTGAAACTAAAATCCGCAGAAAGATATTATTGCGTACCCTTCAGGGATAAGTGAGCAAAAATTAAAGAAAAAAAAACACCGCACTTTATTCTTAGAACTTTGATAACGTCAACCTTCGCACTTCCAAGATGTCTGCCGCGATCCCTCTCTCAACAATCACTCTCTTTCGTTTCCACAACTGTCTCGTTGCTAAAACACTCGTTTCCACAACTGTCTCGTTGCTAAAACACTCGTTTCCACAACTGTCTCGTTGCTACAACAATATATTATTATCATTAAATCTACATCTACATCAATACCCTACAAGCCGCCTTTCGGCGTGTGGCAGGGGGTGAAAACACCAAGGTTTCGGACTATTCTTTTATCCTATTGTTATCGCGTATCGTTCGCGGAAAGAGTAAGTCCTTAAAACTACTAGTCCTAGCATCTATTTCCCTTATTTTACGCTCATTGTCTCTTTACGCTCTTATGTAAATGTTAAGCCAATATGGCCTTCATCCCGCACAAAATCTGGATATTATATTACAGCCGACCGAATATTGGCTCCATTGGTTCGAGTCCAGGACTCATCCGACTATTTTCATGCGCATTTCTCCTTGGGAATTTCCCTATGAGCACGGATTTACCTGAAAAGTATTCCTTAAACAGAGACGTGGCCAAGGGGGTGGTTTTGGGAGTTAGAACCCCCCACCTCTATGAGAACATAGCCAACAGTAAACGAAAGCATGTGAGAGGATAGCTTCTTACAATTATACCATAGCAACACCGCTGGAGATTCGCAGGTTATGTGTCAGAATAAATTAGTTTCTATTTTCATTAGATTTTGAGTCGAAGCATTCATGCCTTTGGATTGTAGGCAGTGTAGTGTTTACTCCAGAACTCTCAACACCCCAAGAACGAGCTGTGACTACACCTTTGCCTTTCATTCTTTTCCGTGTAAATCAACACAAGCAAACAAACCGAAAAATATTAGAAACTAGGTAACTGATACCAAATATTAGATGCTGATTAATGGTCAAATTTTAGATGAATAAATGTAAACTAGTAGATACACAATCGATATAGGTACAAATAAACACACAAAAGATTTAAGTTGTGGTGTAAAAGTACCTACCCTACTTAATGCTGACAGAGAGAGAACCACGGTATGGAAAACAATCCACACAAGAAAAGGCGCAAGAAAACCCCAATAAATCCTACGTTATCTGAAAATGTATCAAAGAAAATTGAATTTTAATATCATACTATCCCTCAAACCTCTCCACTGTCACCAGATGCAAGAAAAATCTGGGTTCTTATAGTTTAAATGACCGATTCGTCTAGATGTTTCAGTTTGGGCAATTCTTCAGACAAAAGGCCAAATTGAAAGACTTATCTGGAAGAATATAGATGGGTACATCAGACGATGCGAAAGTTTTAATTCTCGAAATCTAGATGTTCAAAGTAGACGATTTAATGAGGTTTCCGGTGTTCTTCAATTAATCCTTTCTTTACGGGATTCGAAAAGTGCCTCAACAATCTCGCAGGATTGGAATTTTTAAGCGTTTCTGTAATGGATGAACCAAGGCATTTCCTTTGTGCCAGCTTCCCTTACCTGCGGAAAGATCTAGGTCAGCAGATATTATTAAATGTGTCGAGGCAGTAAACAAAAAGAATTAGTAAATTCTCCGTCTATAATAAACAGAATTGATATTTTGTGAAAAGCCTTTCATACGCTAAATTTTCCTATGCTGTTATTGTTTAATTTTTCTCTATCGGCTCAAAATGTTGCATTGCAGATGTTAATGATCTTTTTAACTATGAGGACTTGATGGTTTAATGGGTTAATCATCGGATCACTCACATCACTAAGGTGATGACACATCTATGTATTTTAATTTTTTATCTTTTAAAGTACTAATTTTTCAATTTAGTCCTTAAAATTTTTAGGAGAGTTGTGATTTTCCTCAAAAAGTTGGCTTGAAAGTTACTTTGACTTGAAAGGACACAGAAATATAAAACAAGTACAAACAAAGTTCAAAGTTTCAAACGTGAGCTCTATGAAATATAAAGTTTATTTTCAAATAGTCTAGCCAATTGCGACACGAGCTTTCAAAGACTGTGGTTCTATGAGGCATAAGAGAGATCTCTTAAAACATTTAATCATCTAAAGAATCTGCTTGATAAGTGATGAAAGCAATATGACTGAATTGTTCTTAGAAATCTATTTAATTCGTGTTCTCTATCGTCTCTCAATTTGAACTGCAATGCGCCTTTATTTACACCATTACTATCTTTTACCGAATTTATATAATAACGTAGATCTCAGGATAAATTGTAGATAAGTACGAAGTTGAGACAGACATTTGTTATTCGTCACGTTCTATAGCTTAAATGCTATGTGCTTTGTAGGATACATGCTATGCTGTTGGATANTTACACCATTACTATCTTTTACCGAATTTATATAATAACGTAGATCTCAGGATAGATTGTAGATAAGTACGAAGTTGAGACAGACATTTGTTATTCGTCACGTTCTATAGCTTAAATGCTATGTGCTTTGTAGGATACATGCTATGCTGTTGGATATATAAGAGAAGATGACAAGGAAATACTGAGCTTCATAGAAGAATTGTGTTCAATTATGTAGCATTTTTGCGTTCCAATGACATAACGACAAAGATATTATTTTATTTATTTGAAGAATTGATTGCGCTTTCCGATGTTCAAGTATTGGCAACATCCCTTCTATTCCTGCGCCCTGAAGTGGTTGCTTTCAACCCCAGGTGTTCTGACCTTACGCAGTGGAGCGCCATCTAAAAATAATTGCGAACACACTTCGTATTTTTTACAAATTTATTTAAATATGACCGGTTTCGACCGAAACCTGAGGATTACCATTTTGGTCGAAACCGATACAAAATAAATTTGTAGACAATACGAAGTATGTTTGGAATTATTTTTTTGTGGTTGCTTTACTTGATTCAATCTTTATAGTGCCCTGAGAATATGGGTTATCGTTAAAGAATCACGGTTTTAATTCACGAAATAATGAGCAAACCGAGTGAAATTACAGGGTTTTCTTCATATTGTTTCTTATAAAATAGTTTAAATTTAATATTAAAGTGTATTATTATCATTAACTATAATCATAGAGCTGAATCATATTCTGAACCGCCAGTCTTTCTATTTTATTAGAAAAACAACATCTCACTAAATGGTTCTGGAAAATTTAGCATAGAACTAAAGATTTTTATGTATTAAACATATGTAAAGGTAAGGATAGCTTGTGATTTGACAGAAGAATTGATTTCTGGACGTATATCTAAAACAAAGTGATATTTCATTTTAAAAACAACTCTCTGGCAATACTTGATAATTCAGCTGATTTTTGTAATTTGAAAGCCATTACTGATGGTAAAGATATAAAGGATATATAACGTATATCTTATGAAAATAACGTATATCTTATGACCTGTAAACCAGTTTCCATCCTCTCACTTAGCAAATTTGATCTCGTTAGGGCAAGCATGATGCACAATCTCACATCACTGGGAATTCCGTTTTTCTCTTCGCCCACCCTGCTTGATTCCAAATATCCACACATTTTGGTACGCTTCACCAAGTGATTGCGACACGCACGCTTCATCGGCCGCAGCAGATCATCTACATCACGCTTCACATTCACAATTAATTACTCCAAACGAAATATTTTACGCGCTTTCCAAGTTGGGAATCGCGTAATGTTAATTATTTCATAGATCCCAGAAATGGTCAGGGTGTTCTATTCGGTTGATGGGGATTTCGTTACCTCGCTGTAATATTTCGAAATTTTCTATCTTTCGAAAGCCGCTCAATCTGACGTAATTAGATTATCGCGTGTTTAAACTACATTTTCTACTTCAGAGAGGGAAATCGTGTCCTGCATGAATTGCGCATAAGACTAAGTATTCTGCACGAAAAAATACAGACCTTGCATATCACGTTCGTGAATTATCAAAGGCTCCGTATTCATGCAAGAATCGTCTTGCAAATTTTGCAAAAAAAATGTAATCGGATTAATTTTCTCCGGTCATTCACCCAACATTAAAAACGAATTAGTATGTCTAAGCTACTGAGGTAAGAATTATGCTGAATTATACTATTCATTTCGGTCACTTTTAATGGAATGTCATGGTTCCTTAGTGATAGGACCATTCTACTGAAATAATGTGGATATTTTTCACCCATCCTGGTGCATATAGGACCTCATCCCTCATCTTGTCTAGTAAGCCTCATTCCTTATCCGCACATTTTGACTGGTAATGGCGGAAGGGGGTGAGAACCCAATCACCCCTAAGGGTCAATTGCTTTACTAACAGTCATGCATAGAGATACATTAGGACGCGTTGATCGATAATTTCCAATCGAATTGATTCTCGACTCACACCGTTAGGGGATACGATAACTGAGTTTCCTATACACTATCACCAACATTCATGCTCAAATTTGTGTGTATTTGTCTCACATAAAGACATTTATTTGAATTATTTATATGCCTTCAAAGTGGAAGAGTCCATAAAATGTGTTAAAAGTGGAAGGGTTGAGTTTTGTTATCGGTTGGAAAATATATTAACCTGATCTGTGTCTCAAACCGTCTTCATGTTTGAGAGAAATTTAATGCAGTTTCTTA